>JASSUY010009108.1:31595-66653 GCA_032466535.1 Forpus xanthops | reverse complement strand
CTACGGTTTTTTGGGTTTTTTTTTTTTTTTTTTTTTTTACCACAACTATCAAGTAATACCCTTATATGTTGAAGCTTCTAAATACCACGTTTCTATGGCAATTCTTAGATTAACCAGCCCTGCAGTAATGCATTAAAGAAAGAAAAAAATAAGGAAAATGAAGTCATGTAATGTATAGTTTCCAGATTACTGATAGGACCCTGACCATTGACTGGCTAATGAGATATGGGGAAGCTCTAGAGCATCTAACTTTTGGTATTTTTGTTTTCCTGTTTGTGTTATATATGATTGAATTATCAGTTACTCAGAAAGGCTCTTAAAACACGAAGTACAAAACTGAGTCATTCTTGTACCTGTACGAAGACAGCTTTAAATTTCATATGCAGAACTGAAATACATAATAAGGTATGCATCTATCAACTGCACATTTAATAGAAGAACCTTAAGGGTCCTATATATACAATACTATCTCCCCTCTCAAGGCTTCCGATAAATGGGTAACATGGCTCAATGCAGACCTGGATTAATGGTAGGATTTGATGATCTTAACAGTCTTTTCCAACCTAGTTGATTCCATGATGCTCCTCAGAGAGAACCATACAGCCTTTTAAGCCATTCTCTTACATCATAAAGAAATAAAAAGATCTTTTCAGATCTCTTTTGTATATCTTTCTTCATCTTGTCATAATCATGGGTTATTAGCTAATGATACTTCTAGGTACTTCATATTTATCACCATTTATTAGAGCATTAGGTCACAGGAGTCAGGAGGTATAAAAGGGTCACAGAAAACAGACAAAGTTAAAATGTACACAAAGAAGATGGAAATGTCACAGTAGGAAGAAAAGGAGTATCTTTAAGGTCAACATACAGGATTGAAAGAGACTTGAAACACCATGTACTTAAAAAACAGAGAACCGAGGAATTCCTATTAGAAGGTAACACATTCAGAAACAGTGAAAAAGGGAAAATGACTGATAATGAATAGAAAGGAGGAACCAGTCAGGTATGGGAGAGTCGCCGGGAATTTCTCATAAAGCCTGAAGGACTGAAGGAAGTTAGTAGAGCTATGGTGGCATACGGTGACAAAGTATCAGAACTTAATTCCATGAAATCCCAAACTCCAAGGAAAAAGGAGTCAGATTCAGAGAAAAGCAAAGCAGCTTTTGGGAGTAACTTCAGATACAGAGGCCGGACACATGAGATCTTGGCAAAAAAAAAAAAAAAAAAAAAAAAAAAAAAAAAAAAAAAAAAAAAAAAAAGAATGCAAAAATGAGGAAGTTAAAATCAAAGGCAGTGCATTAAATAGAAGAATCTAGAGGATACAGTGGACTTAGAACTTAAATGAGTCCTATATGGCATAAAACAAACTTTGGATATAGAACCAAGTAGAAATGATAGAATCTATGGAAAAACACCACCATATAATTGGTAAATACCAGTGAAAACATCAGATAAGTCAAGAAAACAGAAGGGACAGTGTTGAGTGCCAAAGGTGACAGACAGATTAAGACGGATGAAGCAAGAATTATACTTCAGATTTAACCACGAACAAACCACCTGTGAACTTAGAGCAGTTCAATGAACTCACACATCAGAAAGAAGATTGGAGGAGATAGTGAAAGTGTGGGTGGACAGGAAGTCAAGACAATATAAAGATATACCATTAAATATTGATAGAACTGAAGACAGGATGTAAAACTGCAATGAAAGCGGAATATACACTGTGAAGATATTTAAAATTAAATCCCCAAAGCAAGTGTTTATTTTCACTGAAGATAAACTGAAGCAGAGCAGTTTAAATTAAACAGAACTTACAGAGGGAGTTAGGAACAGTAGCAAGAGTAAGTGACTAAGCCAATGGGAAAAAAGATGCAGCAGCAAGTGTAAAGGAAACTTCTAAATCACAGAGATGAAAAAGTCTGCAGTGAAGAGTAACAGCTATTTTAAGCCAGTGCATTAGGTGCACAACCAATAGAGTTCTTTAACATCTTTACTCTGACATTTTAAGGAAGTGTTGAATTTTCAAGCAGCATTGCATTAAATTCCTGAGGAAGAAATTTTCATATACTTATTACTCACTTTTACCTTTTAATCCTTACCATCTGGAAACATTTACAGTTGCTAAAAACTCAGGCAACCAAGGAAAAACAAAAACCAAAAAACTAAACAACCCTCTCACACAATAAACCCACCGCACACACAAACAACCAGGCTTCATACAGCCTCCTCCATACCAGGAAGCAAATACAAATTGGGAAGGATTTGCTACTAGCACTTAACCTTCACCTTACCGAGTTTATTTTTAGGGTTGAGTGGCAAGCGGTCACTCTAGAGTGAATTAAGGGAAAAATTGAGACTGAGCGACTGTTTTCAGATGTAAGTTTTTTATCTTAAATTACGTGTTAAAGAAAATAAAAGCTAACCTTTATCACTAGATTAATTGCTCCTTTCTTGTGCAACCTTTCATCTTTTCAACATTATACGAATTAACAGATCTCTAGAACAGGAAGACTATAAAAGTTTAAAGCAACACACCTGTAAGTACCTACTAACATTTATTCACTGGTAAGATGACACTACTGTCCCTGTTCTGCTCTGAGTGAATCTGTTTTATCACACACATACTCAAAGCAAACTGATATAAAGATGCTGTATGTTAACCACTTACATTCAAAAGTTCTTTTACCAATGGAGCCGAGAAAGAACTGGACCCTGGTATCCCATAACTGCCAGCCTTATTAAGGCAGCAAGCTCAACTACATTTGTTCACATATAGCTCAAGGAATTTTCTTCTAGTATTGCATTTATTTCCAGTTATTATTACAAACTCTGGTATACGCATACACACTTGCTGCCCGTCCTATGACATTAATCCTAAGAATAAAGAAAAACTAATCCTGCCTACATAGAAGAATTTCACGCTATGGCTTTGGATTCCTTTTTTGACCATCCTCTATCAGTTAGCCATTCCAAACAAACAGATAAAAATTAGTCACCAAGCATTTTTTATCCAACAAAGCAAGTTAAAATCAAAACACTCGATTTAAAAACAAAATGAAAATCATTATTAAAACCATCATTGTATTTTAACATCCATATCAAAGCTGGTGCTGGAGAAACCTTATCAATCACTTTCTTTTTATTAATTCAAACTAGCTGCATGAAACTTGGAAATTAATAGGTGCAACCTGCCAGCCAGATCATAGAGGAGAATGAAAATCAGCTCATTTCGATTGCAGTTGTTTCTTGGTATTACCGTTACACATGTAAATGGTCTTGGCTTTAACATTCAATAGTTTTATATTTTGTGGCCAAGCTGTCAGTACAAAGGAACCACAAAGCCCAAGATTATTTCTGAGAAACAAATGCTGATATTACAGCAAATCAGGACTGCTATCAGGTTAGCAATAGTACTTGAAAGGCTCTCTATTAATGAAGTGATAGTACCCTTGAAACTAACTTTATATAGATTAAAGAAATTAATTCATGACATAACACTGCTTGGTGATTCATAAACTTCTTGTGTCAGGGGCCATCTCCTTGTTCTATGGCAGTACAGTGCCTAGCACACCATGTTCCTGTACACTACAAATACTACTAGCACCACTAATTACTCAACATACAACACCAACATAGTCTTAAAAGGCTTCTACCCCAGCATGCATTTACTAAAAAAAAAAAAAAAAAAAAAACTAAAAAAATCAACATATAATGCAAAATTCAGTTCTAGGGTGCTGCTATGCTTTTAGTTCCTTCTGAACTACCTTTCTAATCTTCATTACTACAAACATCTGTACTATTAGACTACTCCTTTGCTGAAATCCCTTTATTAACTCAGGCCAGAACTTTTTATTACTTCAAGTCATGTTTCTTTCAAGGAAACTGTTGAGGTTGCCATACGACCCCCGTAACTGGCGCATCTCAATATTTCATTATTATTATGAGTTTATACATGGACTACCCTACGCAGCAAACTACTATCAAGCTAATAAAATGGACTGAGGAATGACAAACACCAGAGGCTTGACCTTTAGAAGCTTATAATGCAGTTTAAATTAATGGCAACTGCAGGCACTCAGGTTCATATGAGGATAAAGCATTACATGACTTTCACGGGGTGTTTTTCTCATTGCCAGATCTCTCAGGTCTCATATCATTGCCACAAATGCAAGACCAACTTCCTGCCTCCAATCACAACTTAAACTTTGTCTTCAAGATGTCCTCTAATTGTGCCTTATCCAGGCAACAAGGAACAACTCTTGCTTTCATGTGAAGAAATGGCACACATTCGGTGCCATATAAACAATAAAACTATTAAAATACAATCATACTTCAGGCTGGTGAAAGAATCACTTGTGGAAAGGTTGCAAGATAAGGAAATTCAATCCTGTTCTACTGATTACACCTCACAAGATACCAAACATGGGCAGCACATGAACATCACACCCTGCTACAACTGAATGCTGTGACAAAGTAGCAGGGTTAGGAGAAGCACTAAGCCACATAGTCCTCCAACATCGCCTTACTCTACCAACATCTTCCTCAAAGAAATATTCCCAAGCTCAAACCCTCCAGAAGACACCACCTGACAACAAAACACTCCTGTACATCTCCCCTTTCAACTCCCACATTCAAACCTGGAATCATATAATAGTTTGTAGTGGAAGGGACCTTCAAAGGTCATCTAGTCCAATCGCCTGCAACTAGCAGGGAGATCTTCAACTAGATCAGGTTCTACAGAACTACATCAAGCCTAGCCTGAAGCAAGCAACGTGGGGGAAGAGGCACTCTGCTGAAAAGAGGTACCCTGCCAGTTCAGAACTGAAGCTGCTCCCGTACCTAGGAAACATCACACTCTGCCGCAGGAGACCTTCAAGGGACAGTTAAGGAAAAATAAGAGACGAGCAGGGTGCCCTTCGGGAATCAACAACTCAGCAGAGGGCAAAAGACCTTTCCCACAGAACCTCTCCCACCACGGTTACAAGAGAAAGAAGTCACTTTCTTTTCCCGCCCCCCTTCCCCCAACTACGCATACGCAGCCTATCCCCAAAGAAAACCAGAAGCCACACAAGCTGACAAAAGCTCAGCACCCGCAAGCACTGCCACCATGCTCTGCGGAAAGGAGAACAACCCTCCTCCATCTTGGAGCCAGGCACCAACTTACCCGCCGGAAGCCTCAGCGCGTTCCTACTGGCTTACGCCGCCGACGCCGCGTCACGTGGACACAACCCCCCACCACCTTTGCCGGAGACTTAAACGTTGGGGGGGGAATGGCGGTTGTCGCCACAGCGCGTGCGCATGCGCCGGAGGAGGCGGTGGTGCGCGTGCGCATGCGCGGCAGCGGTCTGCGAGGCGGTTCCGGGAGCGCGGGAAGAGGGGCGGGGGCACGGGGCGCGCGCACGCGCTCGGCGGCGGGCGGAGGGAGGCGGGGGAGGGAGGCACAGCCCCGCCCCGCAGGAAACGGTGCAGCCCGGGCCTCGCTCTGCCAGAGGGCGGGCAGGGACCGGGAGCAAAGCCCGGGAGGACGGCTGCGGAGCCGCCGCCTCCCCCGCTCTGCCGTCCTGCAACGCACGCTCCGGTGGGACACCGGCCCGGAGTCCGGAGCGGGGCAGCCCCATCCCCTTCTCTTCTTACATCCGCCCCGTCCTCTGAAGCGGGAGCGCCCTCGGCGAGCTGCGAGGTGGCCGCTCCCCCGTCCGCCGCGCCTCGCTGCCCCTGTCCAGCGGGAGCCGTGATCTCTTCTCCGCGCTTCTTCTCCTCAGGCTCCGTCCCGAGGAGGGAGCCCGGCACTTGTTGCTGACGCGATGGTCACTGTTCTGGCCGAGTAGGCAGGGACCGCTGAGCCTGCCGCGGGAGAGCTCCGCTGCGGTTGCTGTCGACGGCCCGGTCCCTTCGAGGAGACCCGAGGGGTTGCTTCCCCCCAGCGAGGACTGCTTCTCAGGCCGTGTGAGGACTGCCCTCGGCCCTCGCGGAGATCGCGCCCGTAGGACCCCCCCTGCCCACCCCGGATGGTGACCGCGGGCTGAGGGGGGCATCGTCAGAAGCCGCCCGGCCCTTTGCTGCCTGCGCTTGACCTCCCTCGGCAGGAGCGAAGATGTCTTTCTTCAACTTTCGGAAGATCTTCAAGCTGGGTGGTGAGAAGAAGAAGAAACAATACGAGCACGTCAAAAGGGATTTGAACCCTGAGGAGTTCTGGGAGATTATAGGAGAGCTGGGAGATGGTGCTTTCGGTAAAGTGTTCAAGGTAAGGGCAAGAAGGAAACTCGAACCGGTTGTATGGCTCGTTGCTAAAAAATGACCTGCGTATCGCTTCTGAGTCCTGTCTAAAGCTTGCCTGTCTGCAAGTGCTGTCACCTTGGGATACCTGTTGTAGGCATCAGGTGGCCGAAGAACTTACTTAGGCCAGTCGGTGCTGTGCCATCCCGGCCGGGGCAACGTGCCCGGGTGCCGGGGGACGAGCAGAGCCTGATCTGGGCGCCTCTTGTCCACCGCGCCTCATGAAACTAAAGATAGAAAAGACCTATTAGGTCATCGTCCCGCCTTCTGCTCCACCCTGCCCGTTGCGGAATCGCTCGCTTCTCCCGTATTTTGTTGGTTTTGGACTCGTGTACGCAGCGTGGCTTCTAACATTACAGAGACTCTATTTTAGGTGTGTCGTTCGTATTTATTCAATATTTTCCTAAGTTTCCGTACGGAAGGAAGCCTGTGCACAGGAAAATTGACTTATGTGTTTCGTGAGTAGTTTATAAGGCCAAGCTCACGTTGCTTTTAATGGGCATTCTGCTCTCTTGTTCCATGCGGGATTGAATTAAATAGTTGTGTTCCATTGGCTTGCTTTACGTGACAGCATTCCTGTATTGGATCTTCTAGCTTCTCTTAGTTGTTTGATTTTTTTATCTTTGAGTGTACTGGCACAAGTAGTGTTTTTAAGGATGCTTATCTAGAATTTTATCAAGCAAAGTAGAATGTAATAGCATAGTTATAACACTGCTAGTGTTTGACAAGGCTGTAGCTTTCGGGCAGATCTTTAGATACTCTTCCTCTTTCTAAAAGGGTATTAGTGCTCCACATTTAGTTTAGGGATAGTGTGGAGAAAACATCGTGGAGGATAAGCATGAGAGAGTTGGGGAACTGACATGAACAGAGACCCTGGAACAGGTTCTTGAGATTGGAGAAAAAAATAGTATGAGAAAGAATAGGAGTTACAGTGTTTCTGAGAGCTAATTAGGTCAAGAAGTAGTTCTGTTTAGGGTGCAGCGCTTGAGAGGTTATGAAATATGCAAGCTCATAAAACGTATAATATTTTTGCTAGAAATTATTTTAGATTTTATTGTAGTGTGGTGTTACCTGTTTGTGAATTTGAGCAAAAGTGCCACAGTCAGTTCAGAATGCTAGGTGGGGTGTTTTCTCATTCTACAAATTTATGACAGTGTCCTATTATAAGAGCATCTAGTTTACGTTGGTGTAATTTGTAGTCTAGGTGGTGGTTCTCATGCTAGTGTGGAAGATAGATTTGTTTTCATTAAAATGACAGGGAAATATGCCTTAAGTTACTCTATCTTAAAGCTTGGTGACTGTAAAAACATAATGTTGGCTCTAATGGCACTTGCAGAAGATTAAAAGTTCTTCTTTAAACTTCGTAGTGGAGTTTTGATTCCTTGTTGGTGAATATAATGCTCTGTCTCTTAGAAATGACTGGGGAAGCCTTAGAGCTGCAATAATAAATGTGTTCTCCTCCCCCATATGCATTTCCTCCCCCATCCTCAAACCTCTTCTCACTTCATGTTTATCTGCAGACATGTCTGTATAAGCAGTAGTCGGTAGAGGAAGATATCTGAGCAAGGCAGCTGGCAAATCTTGCATTTTGGTGTGCTTTGTGTGCCATGAGAGTTTTTTCCAGTTTGATGTGATTTTTCACTTTGAGATTTATTTCTGAATATGAAATGACAGTGTTAGCTGATAAAATTGATTTATTTTCTTTAAATAACGCCCTGTCTTAAAAGTTGTAATAGTCAGAATGACGTGTGCGGTTACACTGGTGAGTGTGTTGAACATTGTATTCATGAAAATTAGAAATGATAAGTGTTCCTAGGGAAAAAAAATAATACCATTTAAGAAAAAGAAGTCTCTTAGTGCATGTATTCAGCAGCATTCATTTTGTTTCCATCTAGTTTGAGGAGGAGGATTATGTGTAGATACTAACTGTACTTGTGTTCCTGCATCTGAGCATGCTTGGCAAGAAACTGTTTTGAAAGCAAAAGTGTGGTAGTTGTTCTTCCTTTGATGAGGCACTGCAAAAATAGCCGTTCAGTACCTTCTCAAAGCATTCGTCTCAGTAATGTAAGTGAGATGGTGGTTTAATTTTAGGTATGTGGTGGGTTTTTTTGTTTGTTTACAAAACCCAGCACCCTAGGGTCAGATCTGCCAAAACTACATTTGCCTTTGTTTAAGATCCTTGGAGTCAGTGCATGACAGACTTTTGGCAGATACACGGTCAAATGGAATTGATAAATAAGGCTTTGTATACTATGGACTTCTAATAAAAAATAGGTTAGATTGGTTACATGCTATGATTTCCTGTAGGGAAGTATTTGGTTTGGTTGTGTAACTCTTCTTCTGGGCAGAGTATCAGATATTAAAATAAAAACTCAAACTCTTAAATTATCCTGTCAGTGCTATGAAGCCTACCTGATGAAATTTTTTACTTCAAAAAATGCTGTGTCTAATGATAACTAGTTTTGCATCCACATGTCTTAAGGGTACTGAAAACTTGTGATTTACTCCCCTTCTTCCCAAACAAATACAAGGATCTTGCTTATTTTTTTAAATAACTTAGATTGCCAGATGCGCTTATTTCCTTTGAAGCTGTTTAAGTTTTCTAAAGCTTTCTTAGCTCTGACAAATCATACATTTGTGTTCACTAAGTAATGTTTAGAAATGCTCTTAAGTATTTCAACTGCTGTGGCAAATCTGTTGTGATCAGAGGAGCTGTGTAACTGCAGACTACTTATGCCAAAGGCTTATGGTTATATAGGACTTTACATTTCTAGCCCTTTTCAGCCTCTTCAAAGAGGCCACTTTTAGGCTATTTTCTTTTTGTTCTTGGCTACTGTGGTTTTCCATCCTTTTTCAGCTTATAGGCCCTTGCAGTACTTCAGTATCAGGTGATGGCCCTTGTAGAGAGAATTTCAGGGTTACTGATGATAGACTTCTTTCCAATGACTTTTAATTGCATTCATGGATTATTTAGAATTACTGAATGAGCTGCCAGGGTTCTAACAGCCACTGAAGAAGCATAACATTGGAGGCTGATTTCAACTTTGAAATTTGACAGCTAGACTGCAAAATACTCTTTTTTTTTTTTTTTTTTTTTTTTTTTTTTCTTTTGGTAAAAGAAAAAAGATGGTTTGAAACTGCTCTGGATTTGATCAGGCTAAGTCCCCTGAAAAATCATAGGCTGTTAGTGTCTAAGTTAATCTAATAAGTTTGCTTTAGAAATTAATAACGTCATTATATATGCTATTTCATTGTGTGTTATAATGCCCTATTGTATCCAGTATCAGTTCAGTGCACATAGTAAACATTGCTTTAAGGTAAATCAGTATAAGTAAGTGTTAGACTTTCATCTGCTTTAAGTTACTTTCTAAATTCACTGAAGCTAATATTCACATAATGTGAAAACGCACCTTTAAAAAGCCTGATCTGTTTTGCTGATCTTTCTTGCTAAAGTTCCTGACTGAGAGTCTTAATCATACAGATGCACATAACTGATTAAAATGCAGCTTTCCTCCTAAGTTAACCTCTTGAAGTGCCAGGACTGTATTTCAGTAAAATTTCTCCACTTTTTTGGTAGTCAGAGCACTGAAATTGCAGAAAGGCGTTTTCCTCATGTCTAGTTGGTGTCATCTCTGAGCCCTTCACTAGAGAATAGTTTTCAAAGAAACTGAGTGATACCATCTATATATACACAGTCATTATAAGTTTTCTGTCAGAGCAGACCAGCAGGATATATGCGGCAGTACCCTGTATCTTATATAGGCTATTTATATAGTGTATGTGTATAGAGAGGAAATATATAGTATATGTGCATTTTAATAGAAATCAACAAATTACTATTCAGGAATCCCTTATACTTGTCCGGGTTTGAATTGCATTCATGTTTCTGAGTTTGAATTGGAATATTCTGCCCATTTATAGTATCCCATTTATTACCTGCATCTAAGATGTTGGAAGCATTGTATATCCAAGATTCTCATAGGAATTTGGAAAATCAAATGTTTTTATTTCATTTAAAGTCACTAACTCTCCAACTCTCAGCAATTAATTGGTGCTTGGTTAAAAAGCCTATTCTCCTTTCTCTTTAGGTTCAGAGAAGAGATGTTGTGGAAGCTGATGGTCTTAATCATGGTGAACAGCATTACCTAAATGCATTCATTATCTTCTGAGAACTATAAATGCATTAAGTATTCATATATACTTCTATTCATAGTAGTGGCCAGTGTAAATTCATCTCTGGCTAATGATAGTGGACTTCCGATATTAGTGTTTCTTCAAGTCCAATAGGCTAATGATTTTGCTTCATTTAAGTTAGGCCTTTATTTCTGCTTTTAAAACAATCCTACCTGTAAAGTACCTATGTGACTTACAGGAGAGCCTGGTTTTGCCATCATGTCTTCTACAGCAGGTAGAAACAAATAGACTTTTTTTGAATACTGATTTCATGAGACTGGACCAATTATACAATTTAATGATAGTATGGTTTTTGCACCTTTAAATGCCAAAATATGAACTGACAGTTGGTGGTACTTAGGAGTGCTTTTTGTGTACCACTGACTTTATAACTTATTTTCTAATCCTAGATAATACATAAGTAGTCTGACCTGAAAACAGAACCAAGGCAGGGCATTCATAATTTGTAGGTTTTGTGGCTTTACAGTGCACTGTTCTAAATAATCCCTCCAGGTGGAAGTTATCTTAATGATATTAATGTCTCATGCTGCTTGCTAGGGTGGATTTCTTTTATAGCTGTAACTTAAAACTCATAAGAGTAGATTTTTACCACTTAATATCTATGCTGAAGCACAGATAAGCTGTTTTTCCTCTACTCTTTATCTTTTGACTTACCTGGTATCATTAGCTTTACTAATTCTTCAGGAGAATGTTAGAGCTGTTGGAACTCATAATCATTCCTATATGAAAAGGTAGTTTCCTGTGGAAGGATATTGCTTGAATTCATTTGAAATCCTTTATGTTTGGTGCTAGTTGGAAGACAAGTTCATGTTTGAAAATTTTTGATAAAGTCAAACACTGAAGTTTTATGACTCTGCCATAGCTCAGACCTGGAAGACAAAGCATGTGAAAGTATCCTAAGTTAAATTTTAATAGATAAGAATGATTCAGTGCAAAACTTACGGCAGTTTTGATTAAAATTGTTTGCTATACTAAATACATTTTGTTCTAATCTATTTTCATTCATAATTGACCGTAGAAGTCGATCTCTGATTAAACTGGAGCAGTAAAGTAGTGCAGTTGTCCCCAGGAGATCTGAATTAATAATACTCACTTAAATGCTGTGTTGCTTTGTTTAGCCGTAGAGGAGAGAAGAGAGTTGATTTACTCTCAAGACACTAATGTTTAAGATGGCAATGTTCAATTTTAAATATTTAGTCTAAGTAAATAGAACTAAAACTTCAGGTAAAGCTTGCTAAGAACAGAAATTTCTGCAAAGAGTAGCCTCGGTGGTTTAGGGCTGTTGTGCATGGTCTAGGGTGAAAAGTTGTGTGACTCTTCATAGAAGACAAATGATGATTTAAGTCTTCCTGATCGGCTTGGTGAGTTGTGCTATAGTATTACCTTCTTTTTTTCACATTGTTGTGGTTTTAGAATGTTGAGGACACCAGCTGCATTCACTGGTTTAAACCCTGGGAAATTGTGTCAAGGGGAAGGCTTCATAAAGTTATTTACCCTATTGTCACTCTTTAAGTTTTCTGAGGAAACAGGTAGTGCAGGAAAGTCGTCTGTAGATTGTAAGCTGAGATAATTTTCTTGATTTTAAACGGCTTCTTTCCATTTTGACTGTAGCAGGGAAATAACTCTGAAGAAGTATAGCACATTTTGTGTCTCATTTTTTGGACATCTTTAAGTCACTTGGCTTAAATTCACCATCACAATACTTATGAGTAATATATTGTTTGTCTGTTGCATTCAGAATTGAACTGCAGGCATGTTTGTGGAGGATAAATATTGAATGCTCATGAACACTCCTTGGTAAGGCAGTCATCTTTTCCAAGGTGTGGGCACAGTTACATGAACTGTTATAAACTTAAGTAAATAGGAAATCGTGATTTTATTTATCCATGTTTATAAAAGTTCCTATTTGTTTTCGTGTCTTCTGATATTTCATATTTCTTACTTAGCTATTTATGTGAGTACTTGGACTGTTAGTTTCTTGTCTGGAGAGTAGAACTTTAAATTTGAGACATAAACTAAATGTGACTGTTTAGTAGCAAATAGACTGCAGAGTGAAGCTTTTTTAAGCTGTTCTAACTTGATGAAATAATTCTTAATATCTAAGATGCAGTCCATTATGTTAAGTCATTCTGATATAGGAGCTAAAAAAAAATGTAGTGTCACTACTGTTTTGGTTTTGCTTTTTTTTTCTTTTTTCTTTTTTTTTTTAACAGGTTTTGTAGACAAATTGTTCTACAAAATTAAGCCTTTTGAGCTTAACCTTTGGCAAGGTAGTAGTCCTCCATTAATACAGTCTTCCAAGCAGTAATGCATGCTATTGTTGCATAGCAGTACATCACAAGTTTCTTTTGGTGGTGACTCAAATTCTAGTTTTGACCACCCCATAAACAATATGAAGGAATCTTTTTTCATTTGTATTTGCAAATGCCACAGTTCCCAGTTCGTGTGTTTTTTTAATTGAAAGCAGTTATGAATTGGCCTTATGTTTTCCATGGGCCATGAGCCACCTTCTGAGAATCCCGTGAGGTTATAAACATTATCCTCCTTCAGTGACAGTTGCCTCTGTGTAAAAGAGGCATCATGTAATTAAACAATCTGGTTTGAGATCTTAAGTGCATTCCTTGAGACCCTTGCCTGAATTGTGGTTTTTGAATACTACTTTGGTGTTTGCTTCCTTGTGTTCCCCCAATAATCTTTAATTAGATTATACATGGATTTGGCAAATTCATATCGCCTCACTTCTTTTGCCTATTGTCTTAGTTTACTGTAGTTGCCAAATTGCTCAAATACAATGCTTGTGCTGTCTTTGCATTTGACACTGTTTGGATTGTTCCAGTTGTCAACATTTAGTGACAGAAAAGCCATGAAATTTTAAGTTTCAAAACAAAGCAGACTGAATGAATAACAGTAAAGAAATGAATGATGTTTTATAATTTTTGTCCAAACCCATGTAAAATATATGTTGTCACTCCCTCTAATTCATTTATAATGGCTTTATAACAGCATGGAATGCCTGAAAGACATTTTAACTGCCAAATATGTCTCAAGTGTGTTACGTGGAAACACGTTTTTTTCCACTCAGAAATTGGAATGAATCCTTTTCAAGAGAAAGAAAACCTAGTAGTTGCAGAATATGTTTGAAAGGAGTCAGGCAATAAAAATTGGCTAAGCAATATTCAATACAAAGTACTAGGCTACTTCATAGTTAAACAAAAATGAAGGCTTTAATGTAAATGTTAATTTTCCACTGGCATTTCAAATTTTCTTTGGAATATGCTCTACATTCATGATATAAACCGACTGAAGTACATACAGCACCAGATTTAACTAAAGTGAAAAATCCACAATAAAATAGTAATGTAAGAGTCCTTGTATAGTTAATGTACCTCCTTAAAGTATCACATTTGATTTTTAGGAGGACATAATGTCTGTTACAGAAATTATAAATATATGTAAAAGCAAGTTACAATATTAAAAGTTACGGATTTTTCTTGTTTATATTCACTTTTCTGGATTAAGAGTGGTTCACAGTATTCTGTAAGACTGCATGTGTTTGTACAGAGAGGTTAATGTAAAAGAGCTAAGCATGAATGATGATTTGGAAGCTAAGAGAAAAAGACACAAACATTTTCCCCTTTACATAGCCATGTTTTTATTTTGGAGCCATTTTCTATTAAGTTAATTACCTATAGCCTATAGGAAGAAATTGCTGGAGCATAGATTCATGTTTGAATCAAGTTACAGCCAAAATCTGGCTTTAAGAAGGTTCTAATTAGCATGCTATTCTATGATATGTTTTTTATTTTTTGTTGATTTTTCTATGGATAAGAATATGAAAATGAAAAAATAAGATCGTGCTACAACAGCCAAATTTATTTATTGATTAGAATTTTAAATCTGCTCAATCTCCTTTCGCTGCAAAGAAGTAAGTGACTGTTACCTTAAGGTGTCAGTTTTAAAAACTAATCTGTTGGCTGTTGTTTCAGAAAAACCTGAAACTGAAGGAGGCCATAACAAATAAAGGGACTTTATTATTTTCAGAAAGTATTTTTTCTGAAGTTGCGTTAATGCACTTTCTCAAAATAAGAGGATGAGCAGGGAGTGGAAGGGCAACTGTACAGTCTGAAGGTTTGGGGAGACCTGTTATCCGATAACTTTGGTTGTGCCTACATCAGAAGAGTTTTGCCTAATATGAAAACAATGATGAATCCCAATGCTGAGGCAGAATCAGTTTGGTATCCATCTGGCTAGATAATGAATTGGAGAAGGTTGTCCATTTACTTCATTCATATCTCACTGAATAGCAGTTTAGATCTTTCCGGGACTTTCTTGTTTAAGAAGGACCTTAAGGAACTTGGTTTTGTCTCTAGAAATACTTATTTGTAACCATGATTCAGATAACAGAGTTCTGAGGGAAATTACTGTATATTTGTTAATGATACAGTATAACTTGGCAAGATCTTTTGCTGTGGAATTTATTCTTTATCTTGTATGTAATGGCTCTCTTGACACAGATTTGTGCTGTGAAACCAAAGCTTTTTTCTAGTACATGTCTAAATTTTTGTTATCGAAGATGACTTTTCACTTTTATTTCTAAGCAGTACTTTACCAGGAAAAGAGTTAACAATTCACAATCAGAAGGCAGGCAAACCTTAATGGAGTAATGTCAGCTGAGTGCTTTAGCAAGAATTCACAGCTTTTATCTCAGACAGGCTTTACTCAATTCATATGCTCCCTTTTTCATTTTGTAAAGTTCAGTCTTGTTCCTGCCCCACCTTCAGCTTTTCCTGTTTGAATTGAAGAGGTCCAACCTTTTTAGTCTGCTTTTTATAAGACAACTGCTTGACCCTTTAGTGATTTTAATTGTCCTCTCATTCTCTTACTTGCTCAGCTTCTGTGAATGCCACAGATCTTTCAGTTCACCATTCAAGCAAGTGTTCTAGTTTTTAGTGCTTGATAGGCATGGGTCGGAACCACTGTGCAACTGCATTGGACTGTGAAAACTCTGATCATTGGTGGGAAATACGGTTAAAAGAGTTTGAAGAGGAATTATCCCCCAAGCGAACTGAAATCATTCCAGTAATGTTGAGAAATGGGTACTCTTGAAGTTAAGCCAAGTTTTTTTTTGTTCTTTCACCCTTTCCAAGTAGTTTTCACTAGTAGTGAAGTGAATGCAGTAGCTGAGTTTGTAAGTAAACTGAAAGAAAGAGGTACTGTCTGCTGTTTTTTTATCTCTCTGGGTGGGAAGTCTGAAAGTTCAAGGATCGTCATCTAAACAAGAATAATGTCAAGTGTTTCCTATTGATTTACAGGATAACTGGGGTACCTGAAGATGCCTCCCTTGCTTTTGGATGCAGCAACAACTTCAAGCTGTCTTTTAGTAGTAAACTTACGTGTTCTGGTCAGCTTAACAACAACCCCAGAGGTTGTTTGTTAAATTAGCGTGTTACAGTTAAATAAAAAACAACCGACCACACACTTCCCCTAACCTTTAAAAGTAAAATAGAAAAATAAGCAAATGTACAAACTTGACTCTCCCATTTATGATGTCTGTGTATATGTGGTTCAGTGTTTATTGATGCTGTTACAACTCCTTAGTGTTTAGTGTCTTTATTAGTGGCCCGGCCTGGGACCTCGCCTTGAGGCAGTGCAGTAGGAAGAAAATTCTTCTGATTCTCTGGAAAGCACTTAATTGGTATGGAATTGTGATACTAAGTGAAACAGTCAATAATATATTTTCTCAAAGTGATGCGTTTTAATAGCTTTAGTAGGTACAGAAGCACCTTTGAATGATGAGTGGTTTGGCCTTTACCAAGGCTGTTTTCCACAGCAGTCTCTTGACAATGCTTGTCAATGCAGTCAGAGTTCTGGCGGTGAGTTCCCTTTCCTACCTCCATCCTTGTGACAGTTCTGATGCTTGCCAACCCCACGATGATCTGGTTCAAGGAACTAAGCCACCCAAAAGCTGATTGTACATGTAATCTCCTTGGCTTCCCAGATCAGCTCACGGGAGGGCCAGACAAGTGGCAATGCTGATATAAGGGTAAACTGAGAGGACAATGTCAGCATTGGCTTAAAAAGCTATAAAAGGGAAGCCATCAGGGTGGCGTATCGGTATTCTGAAGTTGTTAAGGTAGGTCAGAGGAATGTGTTTTTTTAAGGACACAGGGAAAAATAGACATAGTTCTGTTGTATAAATCATCTACTGTTAGCAACGATACTGATAAAAAGCAGTTCTGCTAAATGATGCTGTTGGTGTTATCAGCCAGTAGTTGTGTTCCTTTGCATCACTGGCACCGGTGCTAGAAGAATTTGTTACGTGGAATCATAGTATCAACTAGGTTGAAAAGGGGCTTCAAGATCATCAAGTCCAACCATTACTCCAGACTGCATATATAGGCCACCACATATATATACAGATCTTTAACTGGAAATGCACTAAAAGCTTGTTCTTCAAGTTTTGTTCTGGGTGATAATTCTTACTTGTACTTTAGGCATGATACATAACTGCTAGAAAAGAAAGAAAAATTTATAAGACTTCTTATTTGGCACCGAATTTACCTATATGAGGAAAGTACAGAAACTGAATTGGAGTGAGCAGTGTTTTGAAGTAAGAAGTGGCCTATATAATTTTCCCAAAGGAGTGGAATTCTGCATTCCCTCTCCCTGTATAAATACACAACAAAAGATAGTCCTTTGCTTCAAAAAGCATTCAGACTAATAAAAGAATAAAAAAATAAATGTGATAGAGAAGGAGGGAGCAGGAGAAAAGGCGAATCTTGTCAAAGAGAAAATGAATTTTTAACAGCTGTGCTGGTGCAGGCTCATTGCTGTCAGTTCTTGGGGACATGGTCAAAATAAAGCTTTCATAATTCCATGAAAAGTAATATTGCCACACTATTAAGAGACAAGAGCAGCACTTCCTCTTGAAGATCTTGTTTAACTGTTTAACGTTATTCTGGTACTCAACAGTTATGTTGGAAGAACTTTGTTCCTACATTGCATGAAGATCTCTTACTGATAGCTCACAATTTCATTAAGTTGTAAAAGTATGAGTACAACAACTATTTTCCCTTTGCATTTTGTGTGCATCAAGCTCTAGAAGGTGAGTAGAACTATTTATCATTATTTGTTTTTAATAATTTTATCAAGTAATGCAATTATTCCTTTGATCATTTGTATTTATCGCTAGCATATTAGGTTAATTCTGAATGAATTGCAGTAAAATGGCAAACAGCAAGTGCAAAAACTATATCATAATATGGAAAAGATTATCTTCATCAGCATGCAACCCCTACAAACTAAACAGTTAATGTGAAAGGCAACATCAGAATCAACATGTTCCACTACTGTGCTGAATACAAATGAAGTTTACTTACGGAACCCAAGATGCTATTTCTGTGGCACTTGAGTAGCCAGTTTTCAAGGGATACCAAATGTTTTTTCAGATGGTGCTTTCTCATCTCTTGAGATATCATACTTGCAGCACAAAAATAGCTTAGGTCATTATAAACTGTATGTGAGGCAACCTTTCTAACTTACATGTGGAAAGATTTCACTTTGTTTTCATGAGATGGTGTGTAGCTTTAGGGTCATTAAGACTCACAAAAAGACTACTGGCAAATCACTGCACAAGTGTGAAGTAGCATATAACATTGTAGTGAATTTTGTAATTAATAAAGTTCATTGTAGAAATGACTTGAAAATAACTAGCTTATGTTGAAGAGAGCTCAAAGGCATTGGCCTAACTGCATGGATTTCTTTGGTGGTTGTTGCTGTCTTTGCAGTTGGTTTCTGTTAGATTGTTTTCCCATTCTTTTTAAAATATATTAATACCATAAAGATAATATTAACTGTTTTCTGTAGCAATTTTACTTAAAAAACAAGGATAATATACAGCTTTTTTATGAAAGCTGTCAAAAGCTACTTCCTTTTTTGTTACTTCAGAAATAGGGGAAGTTTCATCTTGCCAGACTAGGACATGCATGGAGCAACAGAGTATATGCTTTGATAGTTTTGCAAGAACTGTTGCCAGTTTTAATGTGGTATTGGTGTAGTTGTGTTTCATTTCCCATTCACTGTGTCTTTTTGTAAAATACTGAATCCTAAACTGCCCGTATATCTTATACTTTTCCCTTTAAAATAAGAAGTACATTTTATTTATTGTTCCCTTTAGCAGGACAGAGAATGAAATGGACTGGTAATGCTTCATCTTGTTTCATTTGTTTCATGTAATCTTTTCCCTGTGGCTACTGAGCTGTGCTTATTGCAAGTTGTGAATGTGGTTCACATTGCAGTATTGAATTATACAGAACCTTTTTCCAAACTGCCCATATTTTTCAGCTAGTAAGATGTATACACTTCAAATGGCAGTGTAAGTTGCATCTGTTACATCCCAGCATCTTTGACAATAAATACATAAACGTATAGAGTCATAGAATAGGACCTTAAGATCATCTAGTTCCAATCCCCCTGCCATGGGCAGGGACACCTCACACTAAACCATGCCACCAAAGGTCACCCAGATTGCCTTAGTGTAGTTCTTTCATACCTTCCTTCTGCTATATGAAAGGTGGAGCT
This sequence comes from Forpus xanthops, assembly GCA_032466535.1. Lineage (NCBI taxonomy): Eukaryota > Metazoa > Chordata > Aves > Psittaciformes > Psittacidae > Forpus > Forpus xanthops. Next base: position 47,600 of record JASSUY010009108.1, on the reverse strand, counting down.
TTTAATACTGTTCTTTTTTGACAGCAAGATTTTTTTTTAACTTAATGTCTGTGCCACATTTCATCTCTATGGCTATGTAGTTTCCCTAGTAATGTGTCAGAAGGCCTTTGTTGAAGGATTCTTAAACTTCAAAGTAGTTGTCATTTTTGTTTGTTTATTATTTTGTTGACTTGTTCATTTCCAGTTGGGAAAGGCAAAATTTTCTATGCTCAAGTCTGATACGCTTCTTTGTTATTGTTCTTTTGCTATATATGAATAGCTGTGCTGGCTCAGCAAACAGCTGTAGCCATCTTACAGCTGAGCTGGCTAAAGGCTCTGGGCAGAGCAGATCCCAGTTTTGTTTCGTAACCTAACTCCAGGGAGCAGAGTGAGGAGCTCTGGGTTGACATAGCCACTTTATTAAGAGACAGTAAAAGAAATCTAGTTTGATCTGTGCACATCTGTGAATGTACAGTAGCAAGTTCTAGTACACAAAATGAAAGGAAGCTCTGTGGTACATCTGCAGAAAGCTAGAGTTAGCTTTTACTACTCCAAATGGCTCCTTGGGAAAAGATGTTAGCAGGAGTAGCACTGGCTCTTAGATCTCAAGTGAACTAAAGTGTTCTTAGAGATATTAAATGGCTAGAAGGTAGATTATAACACAGAATCCTCCCAAGTAAAGGAATCAGGATTCTTAAGTCCTGTATTCACACGAATTGTAAAGTTATCAAGAACAATAGAATTCACAACTTTCAACCTGGTGGTATGGTAATTTTCAGGAAAAAGGAAAAAAAGGCATTTTGGAGAGCTTCAGTTCTGCCTTGTTGGTTGTCTTAAAAGTCATTGTAGTGAACAGCTAGAATTAGCAATTGTTTGATTAAAAACTATTTCTTAATACCATTGTTTCTTGGAAGCATTAGTTTACATCTCCTGGAATAAAGGTGTGTTTATTGCTGGAATCAAGGCTTAACTTTAAAATTAAGTGACCAAGACAAGCTTATAAATTAAGAAGTAGTAACAATTGTTTTCTTTTTTCTAATGACACAATACTGAATAAATAACTGCAGGATATCTGTAATTAAAGATGAAGATACACTGAGCTACTGTCTGTCCTGGGAAGTTCCAAGTCAGTTTGGGGCTGACATTGTCTGGTGCTGGATGGAAAGGAGAAAAGCTCTGCCAGCAACTGTTAGTGTCCGCTGCAGGTGAAATATACTGGCAAAGCAGCTTAGCACTGCAGGGATAAATCTTAATTTGTCACACCTCCCCCTTCTCAACTATAGCAGTTACTTGTAATGCAGAATGGTGTATTTTAATGCTGCTTTTGCAAGTGGTATGTACAGTTATTACAACTGAACTTGGGAAAAAAAAATTGCCAGTCCTTTGCTCTTACACCTCTAACACCACTTACTGCTTTAGTTACATATGTTTCCCCTGTATTATCAGCTGGTCTTCCCTTTTGCTTTTATGTGAGCTATCACACAACAGGAGACAGGAAGATGTGTTATTATAAAACGACATGGCATTTTTTGGAGGTTTTCTTGCCAATGTTTAACAATCTTTTGTTCTTTTTTTTTTTTTTTTGTTCATTTTTTTAATGGATTTGCTTAAACTAGAAGAAAGATGCTGAAATCTGATATAGTATCCTCTGCTAAGTTTCCTTTGAAAGACTGTTTCAATTACTTTGCATATACTGGCCAGCTCAGTCCTGATACCTTTCAAATATGTATATCAATATTCCTGACACAACACATGAATCAGGATGGGAGCTCTTCTTTGTTGGTATATAAAATACTACAGAAGTAATGAAAATATCTGAAGGGAATCATGAGGTTAAACATGAAAATTATATTCCCTACCACTCCCCAGAATAACTTGTGGAATCCTCAGAAACCGACTGTGGAGGAAACAGAAGAACCACAATATGTATGAAGTACAAGGATAATGTTCTAAGAGTGAAATTGTCATGGAAACTGCTCCAAAACTAGTATAGCCACAGAGGCAGCACCAGACCAGGGTATCATAAAGACCTGCCTCAGTAGTCTGGGTTGAACCCTGGGCTCCACTTTATTGGTATTTGATTGTAGGAAGTAGAAGCACTTTTATCTACACTTCTGTTTCAGTATTTTTTTCCCAAGCATTAAATGTTTCTTAAGTAGAAGAAACTACATAATACATTGATACATTGTTCAGACAGGAAGATTTCTGGCTGATCAGCTGTATCTTAAGCATATATCATCTTTGGGAGATACTCTCCTGTCATTATCTTTTGAATAGTTCTTTTGTAACAGTCATTTCAACAAGTTTTAGCAGGTATAACTGAAGTTAGTCAGTTTTTAATTCCTTGGACCAACCGTATCTATAATTAAAAGAATTACATTCTCTATAGTTTTTTTTATTACTACCACATTTTCAAGCCCTGTGTAGGTAAGACTGCTGCACTGCTTCTATTAAATGACTGGCTTATTGTAATTCCCACAGATCTGTGGAGGTTGCTATCTCCTTCACTGGCCTAACGTGATATATTGTATATTCATATTGCAGAGGTTGCTATTTGCTTTTGAATTCAAACTTTTAATTACATTTGTCAACAATCAGTTTTAATATTCCCGCTTTCTTTTATTGGATTAATTAGATTCTTTTTCTAAAATTCACTATTAAAGAACACTTTTCTATGTTTTAAAAAAGAAGTTTATATAGTTTATACTGGGCAATCATGCAGGTTTGGTTTTGGGAGGTTAAGGGTTGTTTCAGCTTCAGAATGCACAGACCAGTGTTAAATACGGTATAGTGAGCTTACATAAAACCAAGTGCAGTTTGCTTTTTCCAGTAAGCCACACTAGTACTTACAGGCTGTTAAAATCTGTAATTTGTTGTTTTTTTCTCCTTGTTTCATATATTTGAAAGAAAAACCAAACCTGAGATCCACTGCTTTTTGATAGCTCTGAGAAGCAGCTTTTGCCTTTGCCTTTTCAGTACTGATTACTCAGACATCATCAGAAAGTATACAGAACTAGATCTGACAGTCACAGGTTTACACCAAGTGCAGCTTTTTACCTGCCAAAACATCATCTATTGGAAGGGGATGTGCGTATTTTTCACTTTTTGATGGTCTGTGATTGTAAGTGCAGTTTAGTTGAGAAGAGTGAGTCAGAAAGGAAGAGCAGCTTAATTGATTTGTTTTGCTGCCTGCAGAATATGCCATGTGGTTACATAAGATCTCAAAAGAGATCAGGCTTAGCAGGAAAGGTGATGAGCAATTTTCTACCTCCTATCTCAGCTTTGTTTCCAGTTGGCTGAACAATGAATGGAGGATGCACTTAACTTTGTTCAGTTGTAAATGGGAGTTAATTTTTATATGTCTACATGCTGCAGGGTTGGGAAGGAAACAGTTGCTGGTGATAAGAAACTAAAATGGCTCCTCACAACCTAGACTGAAACTTCATATTGGTCATCTGAAGATGAAAGACTACGAGTTATCTCCGTGTTGTAATACTATTACTCTGGAGCAGTGGCTCTGCTCTCCTTGGTGCCCATGGCTGGGAATATGCGGCTTCTTGGCTGAGTGCCCAGACAGTGAACCTGCCTTTTAATATTCTGCTATCAGCTTCTTCACAAAGCTTCTAGCTCTGGAACTTGTATGTGGTTATATGATACTGTATTAAACCCCAGCATTGATAAGGAGGAGTTGCGAATTTCACGTGCTCATGGATCCTAGTGTTGAGTAGGACGGTTATTCTTCTTTCTTGTACTGATACGTTCTCAAATTTTTATGGTTTTGTACATTAGGTATTGCCATTTTAGTGTGAGGGATTTAGGTTCACAGAAAAAGCAACCTGCAGGTTCTGAGTTACAAGATCATATTTATTCAATGCAAAACTGCAGTCCATCTTTCTAAAAAAAAAAGTATCTTGGGAGAATAAGAGTATCTGCATATTTTCTACTAATGTGACTATGCCATCCATTGCTAGAACCATGCTGTAATATACAGTTTGCTATACAGTTGTGCATACTATCACTCTGTAAGTTAACCTTAAATATATAATGCAAGTAGAAGTTTTGGTGGAAGGATTACCATATTTGTTGTTGCATATAATAGTTAATATCTATGTCACATTCCATTAGTCAGGTCTTGAGAGAATGAGTTACTCCAATTTTTTGCAGCTATGTATGAATATTTTTAAAAGATCAAATTTTGCTAATTCAAAGAAGGAAAAGCTTAGTCCCCCTTTCTTTCCTGTTTCTACGTAAGGCAGGATTGAACATTGAAGTTGCCAGTTTGGATTTCTTAGTTTAGGACTGAAGCTTAAGTGACATGTCATGGAAGCAGAATCAAATGTATTTAAGCAAGATGTTTGGAATAACTTGAATTGGTTGTTGAGAGCCAAAATATAGGGAGAAACCACTGGGTTACTGATACAGGACATGCTTTGAAAGAGCAGAACCTCTGAGTAGCATAAGTTATTATTTGTCTTTAAATTTTCATGTACCCAAATGTAAAATGAATGTATGCAAATCAAGACTGCATCTACACAGTCATTGTTGCTCCTGCTCTGACCTTTGGAGAATGTTATGTGGCGGAAGAAGGACTTCAGCCAAAGTGTAGAAAAAACAAACATGCCCACAAAAAGCTGTAAATGCTTTTTGTTCCTCTTAATCTAGAGGGTTTTTTGTTTGTTTGTTTTTTTTTTCCCCATATGATATAGTGCTACATAAATCTTTTGCATGAACAGTAAAAACCTTTCCTACACAGTTCAGAAGAGCATATTTCTTACATATTTCTTACAGTAAGCTGCATAGATTTAGTATTTATTTGAGTGCACTGTGGGGTGGAGATGGGTAATGTCTTATTCAAAAAGAACTTTAAAAATAATTTTTAAAATATATAAATATTTTTTATTATTATTATTTTCAGGTGTAAATTGATGTATGCTTAAAATATGTGGTCAGGCCTCAGAAATAGCTGGTGGAAATAAGCTCCTTATGAAGCTTTTTTCTTTTAAGATCTTACAAAAAAGTCTGGGTCTAGACCTGCAAAATTTTACTATCTCAAGTCAGAACAAAGGCAAACATTTTGTTTTGTTTAGAATTGTTTAGATACCCATAAAGATAATCATACTGACTCTATAATCACTTCTGGTTTTTAAATGAGGTGTTTTAACAGCACTACCACAAGGAGAAAATAAAAGAAGCTTACACAAAGCAGTTTGCTAGTTACTTTAAGCAAAAAGCAAAATACAAAGTACTCTGTCAATAGAAAAAACAAACAAAAAAAAACAAACAAAAAAACACAAACAAACAAACAAAAAAGCTGTAAATGCAACAAACTGCCTAGCTTGTAATTTACCAATGCTTCTTTCTCAGAAGGTGAAGCTGAATCTGGAGAAAAAAAACCATCTGTTATTGTTACCTCATGTAGGCTTCATAGTTTTATTTAAACAAAATATTACTACTATTATATAGTTCACATGTAAATATGTGTAAAGATGAATTTTGGATTTATTTCCCCCTAAGTATCCTTCTAAGGTACAGTAGAGTCTGTGGCTGTAAAAATGTGAATTTACACTTAATATTTGAATTGTCTAGAAAGGTGCTTTAACCACCATTTTCTATAATTGTAAAGCTACCTAGTCTAATTCTTGTGGGGAACCAGACATGTGTTTGCCTTTCATGTTTAATTTACAGCGCAGCTCAGGAATAGGGAGGTTGGTCTTTCATTCTTGCTATAAAGCATGAAACCAAAACAAATTAAGTTTGTGTTGTGAAGCAGACCTTTGTATTACTAAATGTGTGTTGGATTAGAATGTTTTATTATTAGAATGTGTGGTTTTATTATTAGAATGTACGCTGGACAACTCAGCAGTTTGTTTTCAAACAATAAAGTTACATGGATCTCGTATCTCTGTTGTTGAAAATGAGAGGGCAAATATTGAGGTTGGGAAGATGGTTGTTTTTTTTTGTTTTGGAAAGAAAAATTGAGATAAAAATGAATGTTACAGAAAACATTTACCCTCAACATATGATAAATCAGCCAGGACTATGCTTATAAATGTGTTTTGCTTGTTGCTGCTGCTTTACTGAATGTTATCATAACTATTTATCTTAAATTCTTTTATTCTCTTTTGCCATACTGAATTATTTATGGCTGTGAAAGTAATAAAGTATAGATCTTGGAAATATTTCAGAAGGATTCTTACTTGCTGTCTGTCATCAGCTTAGTCTGATAATGAGATTAAGTGACAAAAGTCAGGCTTGGGGATTCTTGCTGTGTCCTGTCCTGGATTCATGTCAACTACGTTTGCCCCAGTGCACCAGCAGTCCCAGCAGAGAGACATGATGAACCACCTTTTGATGCTTTACATCAGGAGTCAGAATTGCCCCTGCAGGTTCTTGTCGCTTACTGCTTTGGAGAGAGCCTATGTCCTTTCTTCTCACTGAATTTAATTTGAATGTCAAAAGCTAGGTGAAGTAAATCCAGGCCTTTTCTTCAGGGTCTTTATAAATGGTGAGGTCAGCTTCAGTCCTGCAACTTCATTAATTCAGAGGCAAAAGGTGACCACTTTTCAGGCTGGAATTGCTTTGACAAACTAGTGTTTTTATGATGGCTTGAGAAAAATACACTTTCTTGTTTAAAGTTTACTTAATTCCAAGTTCTTACAGTATTCCTTCAAACATAACTTTCAACAGAATTATTAGAAAGTGTGTATAGGTTAATGTGTATATGTATCCATAGTCATATAGGCTGGGTGTTTAATGTTTGCTTTATGGCCCACGTATTTAAAGGAAAATATAATCTCACTTTGCCCAAATTTGCTGGGTTAGTGTCTCAGCAGCATTCTGTGAATAAGTCTTTACAGCAACCAGTTTCTGAATTTTTTCCTATTTAAATAATAGTCACCCTAGTTGTTTGCATGTTCTTACGTTTAAAAAAAGCCAAGACTAAATGAATAGTAGAAATGCCTAGGTTTGTTTTGATTTGGCTTGGATTTTTTATCCCCTTGAGTACCTAAGGTTTTGTTTTCCTCCTGCCTCTTATTCTCCTACTGAATTTATCACTACAGAAGTTCTAGCATTCCCAAGTCCTAAGGTGTGGAGTAATAGAGGCTGGCAGTATTTGCAGTGTGGCTAACTTCAATGAGTAGCCATCTATAGAAGTCCTCCTAGACTTCTGAAACAAAGAGAGCAAAATGCCCAGACACATTAATGTTGGCTTGGCAGCTTTGTAACGTGGGAGCTTGAATACAGCCCCTGGCTGAAGAAGAGTCTAACCTACTGATTACTGGTAGAGGAGCTGGTTTTCTCTGTGGCTTTGTGAGCAGCTGTGCTGCCCCAGCGTGGGGAGTGTCAGAAGGGCATGAATGTGTGCTCAGAAATGAGAGGGTGGAGGGTGGATACTTCATGCTCTTGCCAAGTGTTAATGGGTAGGTTTTTGAGGAGTACCACAAAACTTTTATCTTAGGAGTACAAAATAGTAACGACCCTCAGCTATTAACTGCATGATGGTTTGAGGAACGGGATGAGAATTATTTTTATATTCCTGGCTCTCATTGTTTCTTGACCATGAGAAAAGTGACTAAACCCATTTTCTGCTAGACTTTATCTAGTCTTTAATATGCAGGTCTTCTCTTTTTGTAGAGAAGCAAACTAAAGGCAGGAAAGCAGTACAGAACTATCCAGAGAGGGGGGATTTGTTTATTTTTTGTTTTATTCCTGCTGACAGTTTCCTGGTGAAAATCACACACGTTACATTTGCTGTGACTTTTGTAGGCGCAGAACAAAGAAACAAAAGTTCTGGCTGCTGCGAAAGTGATTGATACTAAATCAGAAGAAGAGCTTGAAGATTACATGGTTGAGATTGACATTTTAGCATCCTGTGATCATCCAAATATTGTTAAGCTCCTAGATGCTTTCTACTATGAAAACAATCTGTGGGTAAGTATTTTTTCTTTTTGAAATACTTTTACTTACTTCAAAAATAAATAGTACAAAAACAAAAAGTACATTTTTCTTCATTCAAAGATAATTTCTCCATTTTGTCTTTTTTGGGTTGTTGCTATTGGGATAACTATTCAGCTTCAAAACTAATTTATAAATTGTGGGTATGACTTTTAGGAAATTGGCAGTGTAAAACTGAGCTACACTGAGTCATTTGGTTGTACTTCACTTTTCTGCTGTATCATATGCATTGTACAGCTTTAGCTATGAAAATACAATTTTTTTCTTCTAGATAATGCAGTATTTCAGGTGTTTTTGGAATTGTGCAGAGAATACATCTTTTTTTTTAAAAAGAGTTTATAATTTGGAAAGATACCTAAACAAGTAAAAGGAAATCTCCCTCAAGTCTTACAAACATGCTTTAGCCTTTAAGCACAAAAATAATAGAAGTGTAATGCCATGTTTCCTGATGTGGATTTATTTTGATAAGCTTTGTGAAAACCTTGTGTGATCTGGATGCAGAGTAATGCAGATCTTTTATAAAGATATTGTATAAAACAGTGGAATACTGAAAAGATTTCCGTGTATAATGGTCAGCATGAAAGCAGGTGGGCATAGATGCAGAATATGAAGCTGTGTAGATAGGCTTCACTAGTAAAGATAGAAAAGGGTTAAATAATTTGAAATTAAAATTTTAGATATACAGTTACAGTGAGATGCAGAGAGAAAAAAGGGCCAAAGGGAAGGCTATAATGATGTGGTAAGTAAATGGAATTTAGTGGAAGAAAAAAGAATGATAGTTGGCAGAAAAGTATGGTTTTGCTTGTCAGTTTTAGAAACAATTTCTGTGCCATGGAGAGACCTTTGTGAGGTTGTCAAACGAAACAGCAAATTTTAGAGAAAGAAATTCTTTGTTTACGAATTCCCACACTTAACTCCTTGGCAGTGGGTATGTAGAAGCATGAAAAACGAGTAACGGTTTAAGGGATTTACGAAGTGTTGCATTATATATTTGTTAGTATCATTGTAAGGATTAATTATGATACCAATTGAAAGTAATATTTAGGTGGTGTATATATATATATATATATATATATATATATATATATATATAAAAAGTGTTACGGCATAAGGTAAAAGGTATAATTTGAGTTTTCCTCTTTTATGGGAAATTGAACTCTGCTTTTAAAAGTACTCTAAATGAAAAAGTTAATATATTTCCCAGAATATTGACCATTAGGATTCTGACAAGAAGTACTCATTAGCTGTCGGGCTGAAAGGTATAATTGAATGTTTAAAATTAAAATTAAGAAAAAATACATAAGGAAGAATAGGGTGTCAGTCTTGGATGACCTTTCCTCTTTCTTGCTCTCCTCATTCTCTTTGTCTACTTTTTTTCTCCTTTGTCTATGTTCTTTCTGTCCTACATGTCAGCATAGTTTGTGCCCCAAAATAGTTGCAGTTTATTTCTGTTTCAAATAGAAACTCAAAAATTGAGATGGAGTTCTAGTATTATTAGATATCGTAGGCATCAATGAAAATGGAGGAAAATTCATGTAAGCATCTGAATTTAGCCATTTGTTGTTAATTTTTAAGAGTTTCCCAATTTCATCTCATTTGGAAAAATACAGGTGATACCTGCAACTGGGAAATCAGACAGCTCTTATTCTTGGACTTCAGTCAGATAGGTTATAATGTAGAAATACAGTTGAATAATTAAGAACTGACTTTGCAGGGGTTGTGTAAATCACATTAAAGTGAATCAGGTAGAAGCTGTTTTATTATAAGTTTTATTATGGAATTTTATATTTTTGTTAAAACTTTTGTCTGAGCATCCTCAAGCATTTTTCAAATCATTTGCTTGAGCAACATAAGCCCTACGTTTAGCTGGGTAACGGTTATTATAGGGTAACCAATATTTTGCTGAGGTTAGGTAAATAATTTGTAAAGGCCAAATAGTCTGAAACTCTGGTCTTCCAGTAATGCTCCCATAATCAAGGTTCAGCTCAGCAGAACTATTTAATTTGTAATTTGTGTATTCTTTTGTTTGTATACAGATCCTGATCGAATTTTGTGCAGGTGGAGCAGTAGATGCAGTAATGTTGGGTAAATAAGTTGTTTCAAATAATAAACTTCATAACATCTTAAAATTATAATATATATTGTAAGACTTGTTTTATATGTATATTGTTTTGAAATGCAAATATTTATGTAATTGTGCTCTATGTGTCAAATATTGGGGGTTTTAGTTTAGGATTTACACCTCTCTCTATGGACATTATAGTTAGACTAATTTTCTCTCATCTTTAAAGTATTCATTTACATTTCAAAACACATTTTTGTCTTGACCCTTTAAGTGAATGTGATGAGTTGTCCTCATATGCTTATTGAGCTCTCTGTTGTTATAACATAATCTATATGAGCCTTTCTCAGGATCTTGGTCTTCCCCTTCCATTTTCCAAATTACATTGTGATAATTTTTTTTTTTTTGTATTGCATAAACCTTAAAGGTAGATTTTTCTGTGTTTATTACTCAAATTAGGTGGATGTAGTAAGCAATGGATCTAATCTTTAACATCTCTGTGTACCACACAAAAGAACCAGTCTCTAAACTATATAGCCTTTTCACAGTTCAGATAGGTAGGTATGCCTTGTTCATAATGAGGAGGGGTTTGGGTACAAGGGATGGCATTATTAGTGAAAGGAGCAAGTATGTTAAGATAGAAATTTTTCTGACGTATGATGTTAAGGATCTGTCAGATTAATTAGTTTTCACATACTTCTATACAGCTTGCTATGAACAACTAAAATGCAAAAATGTTGTGCTTATTTTTGTCTCTTTCTCCTGTAGAGCTTGAAAGGCCATTAACAGAGCCGCAGATCAAAGTAGTGTGCAGGCAGACACTGGAAGCATTGAACTACTTGCATGAAAATAAGATCATCCACAGAGATCTAAAAGCTGGCAATATTCTTTTCACATTAGATGGAGACATTAAACTAGGTAAGCCTCCTGCATATTAAAGTCTTTCCCAGAACTTTGCGTGGTCTTATAATTGTATTTTCCTTAGGCTGTAGCTTGGCAGAATTCAGTATTTATCTATTTAAATATCAGTCAAATAATGAGAGTGTTTTCAGATGCAAGCTTTGCTACAAAAAGAAAAAAAACTTGAGTAAATCTTATCATCGTACTTAGCACATCCTTTCAGATTTAAAAATCAGTAGGGGTAGGAGTCATACCAATATCTGACCTGGCAAATGTGCATAAACTGTCAGCCTTTGCAGTGGCTTTACCAATGTCAAAATTACATGACATAGCATCTTGCATTCAGGTTTCAAACCATGTCTGTTTACATGATTAGGTGTGTTTATTTGGATGCAAGTTTCACAGAGGGTAAAGTCAAAGAGTATCAGATCACCACAGTGAAGTGTGGGCTCTGTGTTTCCCAGCCTTGCTGCGTGCATTGCTTTTAAATGTAAGCAAGATGAGTCCAAATTCCTAAATATAACTGCTACCTAACTTGTATTGATCACAGTCTCTCTGTGGGGTATAGCGTATCATCTCTCTTAAGAAGTTCAGAATATTTAAGAACCTGCTTTTGCTACATTGATCAGTTATGTGAATCTATGCTGTTTGCATGGATTCACTTGCAGATCATTGCTTGCATGTTAATACTTGAATGTGCCTTTCTCTTCATCCACAAAGTGCACATAACTTTACTGGCTACAGGTTTTCTTAGAAGCCTGAAAATTTAGTGATGGACTCAGTCTCATAGGCCTTATTTAAAAAAGTAATAGAACCACTGTCTTCGTACTACTCTAAAAGAAATCACAGATCTTAGCAAGCGAATATTTGTTTCTGTGGATTTTATTTGCCTCACATGACTTGGCTCCTCATACAGACTGGGCCTATTTTAAGATTTTGTCAAGCTTGGCTAATACACAGCACTGTGCAGGCTGTCAGGATACTTTACAGTTCAAATCACGGGGAGATTTCTTTCACACATGTATTTAGTGATGTATTAGGTTTGTTAATTAAGATTTCTAAAAAAAAAAGATTTAGTTTTGAAGAGTAAAGCATCCCTTAAATGAGCATTTTACTCCTTATAAACTATTTATATTTTGGTTCCGGTACACACAGAAATAAGTAATTCCTTGTTTTACAAATCAAATAATATTTATAAAACAAAGGTAAATAAATGTCCTTCTTTGCATTTATTTGTGTAAGGATTTAAATTTTATTATTTCCATGTCTGTAGTCCCTCAAGGTTTCAAATTTTGCATTTGAACAGCTAGCTCTCCTTTGTCCGTTTTTCTTCCCCCCAGAGTAAAATTAGGCTTCTGAAATGTTGAATCCATTGAGTAATTTTGTACATATTATACAGGGGTTTGTACAGATTGAAGACATGTGGCTGTCTTGTCCCTTTGCTCTCTAGATCTTCATGAAGTTACATCTATAAAAAGCATATAACATTTATTTAAAAGTTGTCCTTTTTTGTAAGTGAGAAATGTAGTGCTTCATAGACAAGTAATATTATTGCAAAGGCAAAGTTGTTTTTTGATTGGATGTCACATCTTGTTACACACAGCTCAGCAGTAGCATTACGTTTTATTATTATAGCAATGGAGAATAACGTTATTATTCAATATCTTTTATTAGAGATGGTATAGAATGTTGGTGCTCCATTATCAAAACAGTATTTTTGCTCTGAAACATAAAATATTAAAAAAATAGTTGTAAAATATAAAAATATATGTTCCACCACCCATTTAATAGCGTTTTACTGTTTGCTTTAAGCGGATTTTGGAGTATCAGCTAAAAACACAAGAACAATACAAAGAAGAGATTCTTTTATTGGTACACCATATTGGTAAGTGCACTGTTTTGCTGTCTTTTAAGTATTAACTAATATCTTGGTATTTACTTTGCTGTTACTATTACAAGCTTCATACAATACTGTGTAAATATATTTAGTGAGAATAGAATGCGCTTCTTAAAATGTTTCAGTGAATTTACCTATTTAGAAACTTTTCTGTGGTTTTTTTTTTTTTTTTTTTTTTTTTTTTTTTTCCAGAATTGATAAAGATTATTTTTCTAATGCAGTATTTCATTATTCTCTTTGCAGGATGGCTCCAGAAGTAGTAATGTGCGAGACCTCTAAAGACAGGCCTTATGATTACAAGGCTGATATTTGGTCTCTTGGCATTACTTTAATAGAAATGGCTCAGATAGAGCCCCCTCATCATGAATTAAATCCAATGCGAGTGCTTCTGAAAATAGCAAAATCTGATCCACCTACATTAGCACAGCCTTCAAAATGGTGAGTATTCTATTTACAACTTTCTCAGCCCAACTTGTAGGTTTTGAATATGAGGCATGCGAAGTCACTTATTTGAAAAACTTAATGTTCATTGACATAGACCTGTTGAACTTTATGGGAATATCTTGATGCATAAAGTCAGATATTCTGTAGATACTTGTACATCTGTACATATATACAAACTCTATAAGGAGATGCATAGGTGGACTGTGGTCTTTTTGTTGTAGTTCTGTATATAAGCTTTTATGGCTAATATTTGGCAGATTCGGCATTAAAATATTCACAAAATAGCTTTTACAAATGCAGAAAAAGATCTGAAGGCCATCTGAAAAACAAGATCAGATGAATGGAGACTAAAGTATTTTTATACTAAGAAAACATTTTTAAAAGCCATGTACTGTTTGATCATTTCTAATATCTTTATGTGATTCAGTGATGCAGCAGATGTGTTGTATTATAAATCCAGAGCCAAATGTAAACTCTTCTATTAATGGACAAATATTTTAAAGGTTGTATTTGTGTCGCATTGGTCTTTGCATTCCTGTACTTCCTTTCTGTTGGCCTGAATCAATAGAAGGACCTGGAGCTGCAGTGTTAGGTGCATGTGAAAGCAAAAGAATATTTCACAGTACCACAAGACAAAAGAAGAACCCCCTACCTGTTTGCTTTTTTGTGTGTTAGGTCATCAGATTTTAAAGACTTTCTGAAGAAATGTTTGGAAAAGAATGTAGATGCAAGGTGGAGCGCGACTCAACTTCTACAGGTGGGGAGAGTTGGTTGCTCAGCGCCAGTGTTTAAAAGCAAGGAGATTTTGTACTTTTTTTAAAGCAGAGCAGTATTATACTGTATAAATAATTTCAGGTTAAGTGGTCAGACACAGTATGGTTTTAACATTGTTGCCTTGATCCTTATTTGGTAAAATTTGACTAAATGATACCAAGTGCAGATCAAATTCGGCATTTACATGTTTTGATGTAAAATAATTATTCCACATAAGTATTTATACTTTGATACTTAAAATGGAGGAAGGAGGTATTTACATAAGTAATCAATTGCTGACAGGTGTTTTAAAAGCTTTAGTGCTCAGCCTTCCTCGGTAATGCTGTCACTGCAGAATAGCTAAACAGGAATAGATGTGACCAGGTACATTTGATTCTGTCAGCACAAATTTACTTTATCCAGTTTACAGACGGCATATCTTGAGTAGATTTAAGCAGCAGGGCCAAGCAGAGAAAGAAGGTTCAGGCAACAGGAGAACAAGTAGCTGTTTCCTCTTAAAAATACAGAATTCTATTTCTTGAGAGGAAAAATTGTTCTAAAGACAAAGCAGAATATTTCTAGATAAAGCTTATCAGGAAGTAATTTAACTCTGGAACAGAAAAGAAATGAAGCTTGTTTCCAGGAAAAATAAGCTCCTAAAAAATCTTTCTACTTCTATTCTTGGGATTGTGAAGCAGGTCAGTACAAATGAATTATCTGTATTTTTAGCAAGTTTGTTAGACTTAGAAAGTGTATTTGAATACAAATGTTTTGATTTTAAAACTTCTGCAGAAAAAGGCACGTCAGGACAGTTATGATTAATGTTAAGTCTGAATCTTCCAGTTTGAAAGAACCAAAGTAACATTTCTCTGAAGTTATTTTTTTTCCAAGTTACAATTTTTCCCCTCATTACAATGAAGTCAGCACATAATATTCTTATTTTTTATTTTCACAAGCACCCATTTGTTACTGTTACTTCCAATAAACCAATAAGAGAACTAATTGCGGAAGCTAAGGCTGAAGTTACAGAAGAAGTTGAAGATGGTAAAGATGAGGATGAAGAAGAAGAAACAGAAAATTCTCTGGTCAGTTTAAAATTTACATTTTTGAATATGCAGCTATTTTCAGTCTCCAGTTTCCAATGCAGAGCTCTGCTACTACCCAATGTTTGCATCAGGTCTTTTAACAATAACAATATAAACATATCTAACCTTATTAAAAAATAAGTAATCGGCATTTTCAAAATTACCATTTTCTTAAACTCCTTAGGAACTAATAATAAAGAATATTAGCTAATAGAGACTGTTATCTTAATTTATTTTTACATGTATATGTAGTATAGAATTTTAAAACTGAGTTTTATGTAAATGGTTTTAAGACAAAATGACCAGATGTAAAGATAAACATGTCTTTCTATTCCATAAGATGCTTAAAACATTAAGGTAGGTGTGGACTATTATGCTACAAACTGTCAAAGAAAAGAAAAAAAGGCAAAAGCGCTGTGTTTTACTAAGGCATGATTGCATTTATGAATTTCTGAAGATTCTTATAACACTAATTCAGTTCCTCAGAGGGCAAAGCCATGAAGTTCAGTGGTAGGGCAGCAGGTTTGAGTACGCAGGTATTGTGCTTTCTGATTTAACTAGCTCAAGCATTAATAAACATGGACAGTGACCAGTGCCACCAGTAGTTGCAATTACCTGCAATGGTAAAGGAGCCAAATGCATGTGCACAAGAACCACACCTCCATTTCCTCCTTGCCCTTCACCACACTAATCACATCTCCTGGCCACTTTCCCTTTCCACCCCAACAGATCTCCAAGCATTCATTCCCACCAGCTTCCTCCATGACTTATTCTCTATTTCCTTAGGCAGTACCCACCATCTCCTCTGCTGATTAGCTGCTAAGCTAAGGGAATGTAGTGAGAGGATAAGGCGTAATGGATTCAAACTTAAACAGGGGAAGTTTAGATTGGATCTGAGGAAGAAATTCTTTACTGTAAGGGTGGTGAGG
>JASSUY010009108.1:0-31495 GCA_032466535.1 Forpus xanthops | reverse complement strand
AATGTTTTTAAATTTCAAAAAAAAAAAAAAAAAAACAAAACAAAAAAAAAAAAAAAACAAAAAACCAAAACTGAAAAAATCCCCTGCAAACAGATGATGTAATGCCCAGGCTCCATGTTTAAACAGTAGCAAATTTGCCAGGGGATAAACCAAAGTTAAACCTGTCAAGCTTACTAATTCCCAGATTCAGCAGAGCTTTGTTCTTTGTGATTTCAAATGCAGGGTATGTGTGCATTCACTGCTGGCGTTGTCATTTCCTTCAGCTTCTGCAGCTACAGAGTTTGTCTGGGGTGAGAAGAAATGTTTCTATATTTGTTTGAATTTTTACCCTGTAACTGAGTTAAAACCAAACCCCATCCCTTTGGTGAGCCACAGCACTGCAAAGAAGGTTTTTTTTTTCCTGAATTTGTATCCCATGTGTTTGTGGGCACCTTCCTTTTGGCAACAAGGTTAGCTCCTTGGAATGTCCCTGGGACACTGCTGGGTGGGAGGCTCCATGCTCTGCAGCTGGTGTGGACTATTTACTTGGTGTTTGGGTACTCCTTTTCCCAGTCACATACAAAACAATGAACATTTTCACGCATCTAGCTTTGTTTTTTTATGAACAACTTTCTCTGCCAGTAGTAGCTCTGACCTGTGTAATGCTTCATGTCTGCTGACAGAAGAGGACTAACTGTGGCTGTGTAAGAAGGAGGCTGTATCAGTACTTTCCCTCCCACCCGCCCTCAATGTTCTGTTTAATGGGATTTTTCACTGACATACTTCTTAATCTTCCATTTTAACAACATTTCCCAGATCTTGTGTCAACAAAGAACTTTGCCAGCTAGCAGGATGAACCAGCACATGCAGTGGGGCTAGACAGATCCAGAAGCTTTAGTATCTGCCTGAGATGATGGAGAGAAGAAGATGCTATCATGAAAAATTGAAGTGGCAGCTAAAAGGAGTTCATGGAATCATAGAATAGTTTGGGTCAAAAGAGACCTTAAAGCTCATGCAGTTCCAATCCTCCTACCACGGACAGGGACACCTTCCACTAGACCAGGTTGCTCCAGACCCTGTCCAGCTTGACCTCAGTCAGGGATGGGGCAGCCACAGCTTCTTTGGCCAACTTGTGCCAGGGCCTCACCACTCTCACAGGAAACAACTTCTTCCTAAAATCGAAGCTAAGTACCTGCTATGTCAGTTTAAAGCCATTCTCCTTTGCTCTATCCCTACATGCCCTTGTCAAAAGCCCTTCTCGAGCTTTTTTGCTGACCCATTTTAGGCACTGGAAGCTGCTCTAAGCTCTTTCTGGAGCCTTCTCTTCTCCAGGCTGAACAAGCCCAGCTCTCTCAGCCTGTCTCCCTAGCAGAGGTGCTTTGTCCCTTGGAGCATCTTCATGGCCTCTTCTGGGCTTGCTCCAACAGCTCCACATCATTCTTATGTTGGGGCCCCACAGCTGGATGCAGGACTGCAGGGAGGTCTTACCAGTGTGTAGTAGATTGAGAGAATCCTCTCCCTTGACTTGCTGGTCATGCTGCTGGGGATAGAGCCCAGACATGGTTGCTTCTCTGGCTTTTTATATCAAAAAGGTAAAAGTTCAGTCTTCTAACTTGGAGCAGCTTCATATTAAAAGTTGACACAATCTGGGGTGAGCCCATTTCTTTGTGGTGTCATTAACCAACTTGGCATTCTGAGTGGTTTCAGCAGCTTTTCTTCTAAACAGTGCTCGCAGAGAACTCGGAGTGAGTTGTGCTGATGCCGCGCTTGGCCTGGAGATGTTGCTTGGGAAAATAGTCACTTTGGGAAGGGATCACATCTGTGAAGAGATGTTGCTGACTCATGGCATCGATATCTGCTGGGATGTGCTTGTTTTAAATAACTGCATTTCAGAAACTGTGAAAAATTGCAGAAAGAGGTGGGAGGCTGAGAGACTGTCCTGCAGTTGATGGTTTCTTCTTTTTTCCATGGTTTCTGTTGAAATCTAAGAGTAACAGTAGTGGGCTGGTCCAAATTTATTTATGGCGGAGCTGAGCTTCATCTGTTCTGTCTATTATTATTTCTCACACTCTGCTTTCTGCTTGTGACTTCCTCCTCTTTGGCATTATTTTCACATAAATCCTTTTCCTCAGAATCTCCCTGTTCTTTGCCAGCTGTGAAGCAGATGTGAAGATACCAGCAAACATTAACTGCTCTTAAGAACTGCTGCAGGGATGCATGGTTTTGCAATGGAGACTGTATTTAGCTTCTTGTATGGGCTGAGCTGCCCTATAGCTCATATAGTGATGGAGATGTGTTGAGAAACTATGGAGTGGTGCAGACAACGGTCCTTTTGTGTGATTGCCTTAGCAACCCTGCCTCTCTGAAAGATGAGATGTTCTCACTTGCACATAGTGCTATTTACAGGAAGGCTGGTTGTTTCTTGTGAAGCAGGCCTGGTTTGGAGGACTGATCTTGAGACAGTGCTCCTTTTATTCCCCCAAACCCCTATTTCTTGACAACAGGAGGTCTCCAGCCGAAAGAAGTTTGTGATTTTCTAGTGTTTGTTCCCCAAATCCCAAGCATCATGTCCTGTTCTCTCATCCTTTGCTATAATCTGTTCCTGTGGGCACAATGCACTGAATTTACATAAATTGTAGTCCTTGCTAAATATCTGTCAAGTATTGACTTAGTCTGCAGTGTGTGAGCTGACTAAGCTGAAATTAATGGTATAATTCCAGCTTCTTTGGCATGTGTATATAGGCATTTTCATTGCAGATGGTAGAGAAAATTAAGATCTTACCTTGACTCCATCTCATGGGGAGGAAAGGGAAGCCTCAGGCTTATAATGACAGCAAGGAAAGACTTGGCAGAGATGTGAGGGGGAGCGTTTGTAAAGATGTTATTGGAGGGCAATAAAACTCTTTTCTAATGAGTGAGGTCATAAGGCAAAACTGAGGAGTTGTTGTTAATTGTGTGCTATTACAGACGTCTTCAAGTGGTCTCCTGCGTTCTGGTCCATTGCCAAACCCCTGGGATAATTTTATTTAATCTGTTGAAAATGAGAGCCAAAAAAGTGAGACAATCTGGCTGGCTGAGGTTTCTGCACAGATCAGCAGACACTGGTATCTGCTGGCTTCATGTGTTCTGTGGATGCCTTTTGCCACTGCAGAGGTGAGGGTGTACAGAGAAAGACCTCAGCATCTCCTTTCCTTGGTTTGAGGAGATAAAGAGAACTCCATGTGTGGGGTTTTAGTTTTGGTGGGCTTTGTTTTTGTTTTTCTTAGATGATACTGCAAAATCACAAAGTATGATGCCTCCAAGCAGGTAAAGAAATGGAGATGCAAAGCGGTGTCTGAAGTCATGTGAGCCATCTAAATGGGCTGATGGTGGACCTGGGCCTAAAGGCACACAACTTCCCTTGTGTTTCAGAGCTACTATGCAGCCTGTCCTTCCAGCTCCTGGGATGATTATGACTTTTTTTTAGGTTATCTGTGAGAGGTTTGTTGCTGGCATATGTGAATCTTGGGATTCAAGCAGTGAAGATGTAGCTTCAGGACCAGTCCAGCTTGAGCGACTGTAGGGATCTTGCTGCTGGTACTGTGAATATGTGGAAGCTGATGTAAATAGTGAGGTAATGAGTTGTTACAGCATTTTTTAAATGCACCTTTTTTATTCTTCACCCTCCCAGCTTTTTGCTGCAGTTCTGATGCAAGCAGCAAGATCTCCATCATAGTTTTGAGCTGCGATGGAGTTTATTCCTCCAATTGATCAGTTCCTAGCTGGTCTTTGGTAGCCCAGACAGCAAATATAATGCAGCAAATTCATTATATGCCAAAATATTTATCATATTACCGTAGAGTTCACTGATACAATGAAGACTCAATACAGTGCAGTCCTGAATCTTTCCAAAGATGATATCTGTCACCACTTTCTTGAGAGCAATGTCTCTTAAAGCACCTGGAATAAGTTGGCACATACTTTTTGAGGCATGTGCTTGGATCTTCTGTAGGTCAAAAAATAGCTGTTACACAGGATCTGAAAGTTAACAACTGTATTTGAGTTTTGTTGTGTGGACACCCGCAGGCAGGAAGGGTAGGGCAGGAAAAAAGTGTCTTAATTTAACCTTGTACTTTTTTTCTTGATTTAAGTAATTTGCAGAGTTGTATAATAAAATCTCCATGATCTTATTTCTATTAAGATTATAGTAATCTAGAAATGTTATTAATGGTGAAGGTCATATTTTGCTCCTACATTTGTAGGAGTGAATTGCCTGTTTCATAACATGATTTGTAAAGGTAGCAATGAAGAGGCTTTTCAGCAGTGAGGTAGGCTGTGATCTACCTTCCCATGAACCAAAAAGGAGGTATCATTTGGCAAATGGATTTGGGACTGCAGGAAGCCTCTCAGACCATTTTCACAGGTGCATGAGTGGTGGTGTGTGACTGTTTTCTGTGACTGGGCCCAGGATGGTGTAGGATATATGAACAATTTATTGACTGGTAGTTTTAGCATCTGGCTAGAATTAGTAGTTCAGCCAGATGATACCCAGTTCCTTAAGCAACGGTTAGATGACTGGGTGCTGTGGAGCATTTTTGGAGTCTGGCCTTGCAAATACAGCTTGCTAATTGAAGCTATGCTTGCTATCAGGTCTGCCTTTTTAAGTTCTGATGTCTGTCTTCCTCATGCCATTCCAGTGTCTTTGGTTCTTGCTGACTGCAGATGAAGCACTGACTGCAGTCTACCTATGATCATCTCTTGGTTAGATAGAGGCTATGGGCTGTCTGCCAAGCAGCAGCTGCTGGCATGCATTATTTGTCACCTGTGGCCACTCCTCTTGCTGTGATGGGTTCTTTCCTTATCCCAGAATGTTTTACTACTTGGAGGTGAGCACTGAAGGGGCTGTATTTACTGTTTGGTGTCACAGGTAAGCTCTTTGCCTGAGTGTGCATTTCAGGCAGCTGCTTGAGGTTCAACAGCTCTGCCTGTCATGATCAGACATATCTTCAGTTAGTCTGGCAAATCTATTGATTATTAGGGTAGAAAATAAAATGCTTTGATTTACATGTGTTGCTGCACAAAAAGTGCTTATGGGAAGTCTCTAAATGGCAGTATATGGCTGTGTTTAGCATCCTCAGTTTCTGAGTACATCCGTTTTCTGAATATATCCTGAATTTCCACATACTTTTGTGGACAGAGCATGCAGTGGCTTGCACATATAACATGGACAGCATTTTACAGACAAGCTGATTATCAGTCATTTTTCCAGTAGCATTTTAAGCCAAGTTGAGGGGTTGCATTGGGTCTAGAGGCCTTCAAGTTTATAGTAAAAACAACAAAGGGTGATAAGGCTATTGCTTTATGATTGATTTTACAGGCAGGGTTGAAAACGGGAAGAGGATGAAGCATCTTTTGAAATAAAACCTCTAAACACCTTTTTCTTCTCTCCCTTAGGAAGTTGTAGGAAGCTTGAACCATTTCCCAGTGTCTGAACATCTCTGGGTGGTGGAAGGGGAAGAAGATGCTGCAGGCATGTGTGTTGCATCTGCAGCTTGTGGTGGCTCTTGGTGAGCATGCACCAGCAGCAGGAGTGTTGCAGCTATTTGTGAAGGGCGTTCAAATTTTTTTCTGCTTTGGGCATGAACTCTCTTGGTTATGGACTATCTGACAGCAGAGGAGATTAGGAAATGTTTTCACAACCCCCTGAAGTTGTGGTAAGCTGGGAAAAATAGGTTCTGTGGTCTCCTGGCTGTGTGGTAGACCAATTTGGGAAGTGATCAGATTGAATCTAAGCTTGTGTCTTGTTTGCGAGGTTAGTTGTAACCTCAGGTTGCTGTGTACCCATGCCATGCTTTTGCTGGGACTAGGAAAAGAGATGGTGGGAAGACAGAAATACTCTGGTGTCAGTTTGAATAACTAAGGAATTTATTATGTTTGCCTCTTGTTTAAGGTGAAGGCAGCATTTGAGTCGGAAACATTTAGGCTGGGACTCGTCTGTGCAGATCTAGTGGTCTACAAAGTTTCCTTGTTTTTTTTCCTCTGAGTTCTGCTTTACAATCTGCACAGAAAAACACCCCTTTCTGTAGCACAGCTTGTTTTAAGTAGGCATCTTGAATCAATAAAGTTTAATGTGCCTCTGAAGTGCATGCTGCTTTTGCTAGGTGTAGGGAGAGCCAGACCAGGTAGTTTAGGTGTAATGGTAATTGGTTGTGGCCAACCATGATGCCGTATTGAATGAGAAATGGGTTACTCAAGGCCAAACTTTGGGTACTGGGTATTTTTGGAGGCTGTACAAGCTCCCTGTAGTTGCAACTTCCTCCTCAGAGGAAGGAAGAGCTGATGTGGTCAGTGGATCTGATTATGCTGTGTAGTAACAGGTCTGAGCTCTGAAGCATGTGTCTAGCCATTTCAGTGCGAATCATTGTATAATGGTTCAAACATCAGTGAAGAAAATGGAAGGGGTTTGTTTTGCTCTCCTGACCCTGGAAAGGTTGGGCAGTTTGTCAGCGTGATCTATCTGCAAGGGGAAGGTCTAGGTAGGTAGGTTGATGTCCTGGTAGCAAGCTCGGTGGGGTCTTCCTTCACTATCAAAGGAGGGAATGAGACAGTGCTAATATCTTTTCCTAGTGATTTTTGTATCTCTGATCAGATGTGCATTGGTGGAGGAAATCACACTGAAAATGACCATAGAGCTTTTTATTGTAACTCCCTTACTTGAGCCTGGGTCCATACAAAGCAAGCCCTCTGAGCCAGCAAAGAGGGTTTTGTGGAGGAATAAAGCTTATTATCAGCTTTGGTGTTCAGACCCTTGGGAAATTGTGACCATTGTCTTTGCTGTTATTGCTTAATAAAAGCTTTGCGTTTCCTCATTCACAGTCTTGGCAATCTAGTTCTGTGCTTTTAAAAATAACTCAGCGTGAGCCACAGTCAGGAGCATTCATGAAGGAAATTCTTCAGCCCTTTAAAACAAAGTGGAGGGAGGGAGGGAAAAAAGCTCTCCTTGAAGTGCTTTTACTTGTCTGTGGTGAAGAGTGAGTGTGTCTGAGCCATGCTTCTGCTATCTGGAAGAAGCATGGTGGGGTAAGAGCTTGGCTCTGCTCCTGCTGAAGTTTTGTTTTCCTGCTGCCTTTAAGGATTTTTCATCTAGCACTATCCCAGCTGGGGAACCTGGGCTGGGTGTGCTGAGTGCTTCACCTTGGGATGACAGGGATGCTGTGCCTCTTGTGGAGGATTATCTCCAGGCAGGTGGGTGGACCAGCATTCACTTTATGGGGCTTTGTGCTCAGTTCAACCCAGAAAGGGTAACTTTAGTCTGTGCCCCCATTTCAGTTTGCCTAAAGGTTGTGCAATATTGAGGGCATCTGCTACTGCAGACCTTGCATTGTGTGCTGCCTGTGTGCAGGCACTGCTGCAGGCTGTCATGGGGATCAGTAGCTTGGGCAGAAATTAAGCCAGTCCTTGAAATGGAGCCAGCATATAGCAAACTCACTGCTGTTGGGATGCTGAGTAGGGGAGTTTTGGATTTGTTTGAACCAGGTAGTGCTGAGGTGGGGAAGGGGGCTGAGGACCGGGTGCTATGGGCTCTGAAATGTGCATCAGCCCTGCAGTTGGCTCAGCTGAAGTTTTTGCTTTTCTTGACTTCTGTGAGGTTGAGGCCTTGAACTATATTGCAAATCCACTTTTGGGGGCTCGTGTCTTTCCGTGTCTGTGTTCTTGGGTTTATTTAAATTCTCATGTGGAAATAATTATTGTTTGTTTCTTGTGTTCTGGCTTTGACTATGAGGAGGCATGTATTCAAGATTTTTGGTGTTGTGGTAGTGTTTGGGTTTTTTTTTTCCTTTTTTTTTTTTTGTTTTTTGTTTTTTTCCCCCCTTCTACAGCAAGCAGTGCTGTTAAAATACTCCGGACAGCAGTTGCTGCCCACGTACAGCACCAAAATGTGTGTTTAGTGGTTAGCAGGCATGCTTGCTGTGGGTGTGCCTCCTTGTTTTGTTCAGTAAAAGTGTCCATGACTGGCTGTTATTTATCATTGCCATTAGGCTCAGGAAGCGAAATCACGATTAGTAACATATGCTTTGGGCATGTAAGAGTTGTATACAATGACTTGTGATTTTGAATTAAGTTTTTCTTGGAGCTGCACATCTTTAGCAGAATAGAGACCACAGCATGAAGAGGATGCTGCCTGGGATGACACTGCGCTGCAGCAGTGCCCTAGGAGATGCTTGATAATGAAGAGGCAGATAGCTGGGATGTCACCTCAGTTCATTCCTGCAATAGGAATTGAATGTAGGCAGAATATGCCTCTTGTGCCTCAGTTTCCCCACTGGGAAGCAAATACAGCATGGCTTACCTTTTCACTTCCTTGGGCAGCTTGCAAACTCTTCCATCTGTATAATGATGTCAGAAAACAAATGTCAGCTTTGGAGAAGTATCTTAAGTGCAAGGTGTGGTGAGATGCTCATGCAGAAGTGGTAAAAAGCCGAGTGTTAAAGTGTTTCCAAGCCACGCTCAGGCAAGCACTGAGATACCATAGATATGGTGTGCTGCGAAGTTCAGTGTTTATTGGGCCTTCTGTCTACAGGCAGTGCTGAGACCCGCTTCTTTTCCTTAGAAAAGAGGCTAGAAAGGGTTCGTGAGCGTGTGTGTGTGTTCTCCTTAGCAAGCAGGAGTTACTTTTCCTCCCTCGTACTATTTCTGTAGTATGTGTGACACACACACATGCATATGAGATCCAAGGGGATGGGACAAGACGCAGCCTGGCAGTAGCTAATTTCTGTCAAACCTTTGTGGGAATGGGTGTTACTTGACATTTTCTAGGTCATGTGTACCATTAAAATGATTTTGATGCCTGTGCTTGGAGAATCTGCTGTGTCTATTTTTGTTTGTATCTTTGTAACTGATCCAGGGCCATATGTTAAGAATATGACTGCTTTTTCTCCCCACCCGCCTTTTTTATTTAAACCATTGGTGTCTAAATATATCTAATAAAAACTGCAGCCTGGAACACTAATGAGGTGATAAGTCATTCCTTTTTAAGACAAAACCACCTCGCACACTGGCTTCTTTTTGTACAGACTTCTGCTTTGTATTTCTACACATTTATGATATCATGAAGCCTCTCACAAAAGGCAGTAAGAAAAGACTGCTGAACAGACTGTTTTGGTGTGCATAAACCTGAACTCTTGTGAAGGGAAAACCCTGAGCTTTAGCGGGGGAAGCCACAGGCTGTGTATGTGCGTGTTGATAGTGTTTTGGGGAAAAACTAAGTGACGAGTATGTTTAGCATGGCCTTGAGTTGTGCAGCTTGGAACAGGAGCTGTTAGGAAGCTGTTTGCATAAGGAAATATTTCCAGTTGTGTTCCTTTCCTTTGCAAAATTGCAAGACTCAAGTGATTGGAAGCTTCTGCCACCCAAAGGAAAAATCTTCATATCACTGGCACCTCACTTCTCAGTTAAGTCAGTGGTTGCGATTGTGTGAGTGGTAGCTGGGGTGGGAGTGTGTGGCTCAGCTGGGCACTGAGCTGCGTATTTGCTATTTCTGGTTTTGAACCTTGGGCTCTGGGAGGAAATAGCTTTGCTACAGGAACAGCTCTGTTTTGCAAGCACACTGCTGTGCATGCTGCAGCAGCAGCAAATGTGCTGTGGTTGTGGTGTGACAGCTGAAGTCGGGCTAGACTGCTAAATCAGATTACACTTACTTATGGTTGTCTGGGTGTGAAATCCTGGGTGGCTGAGTGGCACCATCACGGACACACCACTATGTGGTTGCACAATGTGTTTTCTGGAGTGACAGAGTTGTTTGGGCATGGCAACTTGGGAGATGCTTGTTTGTGTCCCGGTGCTGCTGCTTGCCGCTTTGCAGGCTTGGGCTGTGAACTGCATTGCTGAAACGTCCAAATTGGGGGAAAGAAAATCATGCTTGTTTTGGAAGGCCTTCTTCCTTTTTTTTCATTGCTTGCTGGTTGATCCTTGCTGGTTGATCCTGTGTGTGGTCAATATGGTGACAAGCTCAAAGTTGGGGCGCAGTTTCCATTTGCTGGAGAAGACCCATCACTGACAGCGTTCAAGGTCAGTCTGGAAGTAGCTTTGAGCAACCTGGTCTAGTGGAAGGTGTCCCTGCCCATGGCAGGGGATTGGAACTGGATGAGCTTTAAGGTTTTTTCCAACCTAAACCATTCTATGTTTCTATAAGACCCACCAATTGGCTACAGACCAAGATAAGCCTCACCAGGCTTACAGAGGAGGAGAAGGGAGCCTTAGCAATTCCAGGTTGTGATCAAGGATTGAAAGTAAAAGATCTGCAAGTAATTGTTTAACCATGAAGTTGTCAGAACATCTGAAGAAGCTGTTGAGTTTTCTGAGCTGCTGGCCCACATAAAAAGTTCCTGAGAGAAGATAGTCAGTGTTTTGTTTTTTTAATTTAATGACCTCTTCTGATGCGCAAACTCTACTTATCAGCTTTAGCAGGGCCTTGCATAATAGGTGGTGCTTTATTTACAGCTTCCCATTCACTTGCAGATATTGAGGCACGATGATATATTATTTAACTATAGGTATCCAAAGCAGTGAGCCAGGTGCCTGCTGGGCTACGTTGTCTCTGGCTTCCCAGTCCTGCATGTTCTCTCACTGGCTAACTCACAAAATCCAGCCATTTTCAGAAGTGGTCTTGTTATTAATGTTAATTAGGGAGGTTCTGCTCTATGGATATTCCTGTAACATGCACTTTGAAAACATACAGAGTGCTGAGCTCCTCACCCGTGTAAGGAGCATGTGTATATAGCTGAAGAGTTAATTAACTGCATTCCTCTGAGTCTGTTTGCCCCTCTTGGGAATGGCAGTTTTGGTGTTTGGCTGCTTGTGTTAGTGTAGAGTGAATCCCTTCTGAAACTCACTCATGTACTTGTGCCATAGTTGGGCTGTCAGACTTTTGGCCTTTGTTTTAATCATTAGTTTCCCCTCTGTGCATTCTACTTACTAAATAGCTCAGTTTCTAATGTTAGTTATGTTCAGGTTTGCTATTAGTACCTTGTTTTAATCAGTGCTGACAAAGTAAGCTGATTTGGTATATACTCCAGGTAGGGATTGGGATTTAAGTCTTTCTTCAAAAAAAGCTTTTATGCTGCAAGAATGGTGCTCCTTGTTTGACAACAATTTTATCTCTCTGCCTCCTAGTAACCACCCTGTGATAACGCCTTCTTCCTCCAACTTAGAAACAAAACACTTCCAAGGAGAATTTTTCCCCCAGAAATGTGGTAATGCTGTTTGTTCTGCCAAATCCAATAGGGGATTTTTAGTGCTCTGGATTAATATCTTTGCTGATGCAATGCTCCTGTTGTGGGTGAAACATCTCCAAGAGATACCTTGTCTCCATTAAGTTTCTAGAAGAACATTCCTCTGCTTGTTTTAACATTGAGGAACAGAATGGAAGATGGCTGTACTCTTTTGCTGTGTAGGTAAATAATATGACTATAAATGAGAACTGAGTTATACTTTAATTTTTATATATGTTCAGGATGAGAAAGCAATGTGAGATCAGCAGGTCTGTCTAGAAAAGGAGAGCTGCTCTCAAATAGGTGTGCTTTGTCCCCAGTTTTCTCTTTTCAGTATCGCCATAGAACTCTTGGTTTTGCCGTTTGATTATAATTTGCATTTAGATTGGCTGCCTGGAGCCCTTGCGAGGGGAGATGGGGCTATATGGCTTGAGTCTCTTGCAGATCTGGCTGAAAGTAATGGCATTTACATAAAAACCATTAGCCCTGTTATTGATAAACATGAAAGGCATCCATTTCATTCAATTTTCTGATGAGGAGTCTGCAATAGAAGCATACAATAACACTGCAGAAGTAACAGTCCTGCCCCCCATCTCTCCTTACTGACCTCTTGTTGCTTTAAGGGCAAGTTTTGATGGGGATTTTGTTGGAAGGGAGATGTGGAGTTACTGTTATTCCAATTTACTGAAGTAGCCAGTTGTCTTGCTGCATGGTAGGGAATTATTTAATGCTCATCTTAAGAGGTGTCTCTATTAATTGAATGGGGATTTAATGTCTCCCTGAAGCATAATTGGTCTGTGTGATGTGTACCAAGATGTATGCCTAGCAACGCATTGTCCTATTGTCTGTGTCCCAGTGCAATTCTATGGGTAATCTTTCGCTTAATCAAAATGGGTTTAAGCAGAAGTTCAGTGGCTCCTTATTAAGGGGATAAAGGGTATTGAAACAACAAAATCTGTTAAAGGAGCTTGTTTGGTGCATGCTAGATCATAGCCCATCTAATCCTTCAGGCCTGTGTCTGATAAAGTAGTTGTTGTGTCCAGAGGGAAAAAATTTGTTTCCCCACGTGATGCTCTTGGCCATGTGTGTAATTTGCATTGGTGACCAGCATGTAACACAAAGAGCTGTGATTCACTGTCCCTTTAGTAGCTGGGTTTGTATAGCTGTCGCTGCTGCTGTCTTATCATATGTTGGTTTACTCTTGAGTTGGATCAGGTCTGACCTTCCTGAGAGCCTGCGGAGGCAGCCCGTGCCATGGCTGTTTTCAAACCTTGTAGCATTTGCTAGAGAGACTTTGCTGTGAGCTTTGCATGCTCTTTCTGTTCTTGACCTGGGTGTTGGAGTGTGTGTGTCAGTTGCATTACTTAGCTGGTCTACTTGTTTGTTTTGTGTTTTTTTTTTTTTTGTTTTAAATAAATAATAAAAGAAAAACCAAACAAAACAAAAACCAAACAAACAAAAAAACAAAACAAAATCAAAACAAAAAAAAAAAAAAAAAAAAACAAAAAAAAAAAACAAAAAACAAAAAAAAAACAAACCTGCATCATTTTGTCTATATTTACGATTGTTTTTCCTCTCTAATAGGCTCCAGCCAGATGAGTAGAGAATTGGGTACAAAAAAAAAGGGTCAGATTCCAGTTTTCAAGCAGATCATCTTGTACAGTGAGTACCTTAATATTTCAAGAATAGTATTTTCTGTAGTGCTTAATATTGACTTAAAGTTGATCTCACTGGGCTGCAGCATTAAGCCTACATGCTTGGACAGTGTTCTAAAAATACAAGTTTCTTTGGCTCAGTTCTTGTTTTGGGAGAAGTGCTCCAAGTCCTTTTATCTGAAGTGGTAAAATTTATTCATATCCCACTTCCAGTAATGTTCATGTTTCAGCAGAGTGGGGAACTGCTGCGGTTATGTCTTGTAACTTGCTTAAGGCTGTCAGGTATCAACACAAAAGGTGTCGTGTGGCTTCCTGTGCTGCACAGCAGAGAAGGCTCTACATTTAGGAGAGCAAAAGTTCACCTCCTCCATTCCAGCTTTGTTAGAGGTGTTGAACTCTGAGGAGGATGGATGAGGGAACTGCCATGGCACGTGTGGGGGTTAGTCATAAAACTGTGCTGTGAAATTGGGCAGATGAGGCTTGGCTTGACTTGTGGGCTGGAAAGGATAAGAAAAAAGAACCGCAAAGTGTTTCCTTATTCATGGTAAGGATGGCAGGTTTTCTCTGAAAGTGGAGGAGAAAATCCATACTTCATGGGGATTTTTTACACATTAAGATATCTTGCATGCGTGTTAATGGGCTGTAATAATGAGCTTATGCTTTATGAGGTGTCTACAAATATGTTAAACTTGCTCCTGTGAGGGACTTTAGCACGTACTGGCTAATGGGAACATCTTGGCCCATCTGATGCAGTGGCATAGCCTGACTGCAACAGTTAACTATGTCCTGTAGGCATCTGCAAGTGGGGAGGATGCTTTGCTGCTGGCTGTAAAATACAGGTGAGTGTGGGAGTTGCACTGACTGAGTGGGACTACTGCACAGTTCATGTAACAGTCCCAGGAGGTGACTCCCCTAAGGGTAACATGGGACAATGAGTTTTAAAAATCTGGGTATTGGTAATGGAAGATGAGGATGTAATAAGGTGCTTTGAAACTGGATTGTGTCAACAGGTTGGTTTAAATACATCATAGGGGCAGGGTAAAGAACCCCTTCTGTGAAAGAAGGGGAAAAAGATGTACTTACTCGTGACTTCTTATTCTCTTATATCTGACCATTATAGTGTGACATACAGGATGTTCTTAGTTCAGGTGTTTTATTCCTACTCATGACAGCATTAGTTTACCTGGTTATAATTCTGGATTCAGTGCAGTCTTTCTATCTTACTTTTACAGTGTGCTGAACATAGTGAGGACTCTCTTCTCTTCTGGTCTGTAGCACAAACACAGTGGTGAATAATAAAACTAGAGGTAGCAGGGAGGTCATGTGAAGAACAAATGATGCTGTTATTGACCAATAGTGCCATCATGCCATGGTCTTAATCGACAGATCTAATCCCAATGTGTGTTTAGAGTCAGATCTGCTGACTTCAGTGGCTAAAATACGTCAATACCATTGAATTCTTTTTCTCCTTGCATATCTTAAGTAGAACATAGTAAGTTGCAGCCTGACAGTTGTGCAGTCCGCAGAAGGCCACAGGGCTGTGTAGTCTTCCCTGAGGGCATAATTTGGCCTGCAGAACATTTATTATGGCTGGTGTCATGTGCAGCAGGCTCAGCATTGACCTTCAGAAGCTGTTATTCATTTGTAAGCCTGATGGTGGCTGGAGGAATAATGTAGGAGACAATGTCTTTTGTCTTTGGTGTTTTGAAGACTGTGATTAAAAAGAAGACTGCAGGTATGAGTTTTGGTCAGTAACTGTGGAAAGGCTGTTTTTTAGCTGGTTTTGGCAGAGAGCTGTAACAGAGGAGATGCTGGAAACACAGTCTGTCTGTGATTGCCATGGAACAGAATGAGAGAAAAATATGTTTCAAGGGAGTCCTTAACAAGTCATTCTTATACATGACTGTCTCTGTGGCACTAAATACCTGAATAACTGGGCTGCAGCTGGGATATGAAAATATTTTCAGGAGACTCATTTTCAGGCATCACCTGAGGCTTTCTGGCTTGGTAGCAAAGCTAAGTATTGCAGGAGATTGTATTGCAGATCCCTTCCTTTGAGGATGTGGCATCATCGGTATGAACGTGAGCATAGGTCTGATGCTTCCTGTGAAAGCACCAGGTTTAGCTGTGCAAGTGGTCTTTAATCACAATTGCAATTCAGAGGGCTAAGCAAGAGTTAGTTCAGTGTAGCAGAGAGAATTTGTGCTGCCTGTACCTCCTGCCTACAGTCCTCCCAAAGAGCAATGGAGAGGAGGCAAATTCCTGCTTTTTGCTGCTGTTCTTGGAAGTTGCTATAGACTTGCTTTATTAAAAACTCTGAACATGGCAAACAAACACCTGAGCGGTGGAAGGCCAGAGGTTTGTCCTGTCTCCAGCAGTAGCCTTCATCTCACATTGATTTATGTTGCTGTTGTTTGATCTCGCATGTGTGGCAACAGGACAGAGGCTACAAGCACATTTCAAAATTCAGCTATAGCTTTGTGTGATGGACCACCTCCTCTTGGTAACTGAACCTGCTGCCAACTGGCTTCCTGAAGTAAGCTCCTATTTAGGGAATTGTTTGCATTTTTGGCAATTCCATGCTGTTTGGGTTCTGTAGATCCCTGTTATGTCCCCTGTCAGAGGTCTTTTTTCCAGACTTTGAGCAGCCTGGTCTTTGTGGAAGGTGTCCCTGCCTGTGGCAGTAGGATTAGAACTGGATGAGCTTTAGGATCTCTTCCAACCCAAACTGTGTTATGATTCTGTTACAAATATATCTTGATTTAGCCATCCTCACAGAAGATGCTCCATGTCTGTGGCAGTCTTCACTATGCTTCTGTCCTCTTTCATTTTGACAGTAACTCTTGTTCACAGTGCATGTCTGTTTTCTTTTTTCTCCTCTCAAATGTTCTTACAGTCCTACATACTAGAAGCTTGAAATAATCGTTAGGTTTCTAAGGGCCTGTCCTTCTGTTTCAGTTCTCTGCTTTTAGAACCCTGGAAAAGAAACTAGGAATTTTGTATGCTCCGCATGATAATAAGCTATAGACTTTTTTTTTTTTTTTCTTCTGAGCAGAAGTTTGTGTCTAATCTAAAGACTCTATCAGGAAAGCTATGTATAAACGTGATACATTCCAGTGCACTGAGTCACTAGAACAATATAGTATTTAACAAGGAGCCTTGGCAGACATTGTGTGGCTTTGTGCTAAAGCTGTCAGCCAGGATATGAGATGTATCTTTGCATCCTGCAGCAATTTTGTGAAGCTAAATGGCAGCTGATATATACTGAATCTTCTAAATGGGGACAAGAAACATCCCAATGCCCCCTTCATCCACTGGCTAAGAGGGGAAACAATATTGAGAGAGAGAGAATTAGTCTTATTTATATAAATGTAAATCAGTGTCATCAAACAGGTACTGGTTCTGCAAGGGAAAGGCAGGGCGTCCCGTGTGCATAAGTGATACTTATTAGTGCTGTGGCTTCCAAAGAGTAGAACTGGAATAGAGTGTGATTGAAATCTTAACACCTTGGGTTGCAGTCTCAGGTCTGCAGTGATGGTCTGACATGCCTGAGGCTATGAAAGTCTTATGTGGTTTTGTATATTTGCCCTGACATGTATCTGTGGCTTCTGTGCTGCCCTAAGGTGAGTCATGGCTCCCACAAGGGTGTTTAAAGTCCTGCCCTGTGGGAAACAGCCTGGGAAACTTAGGGCTTCCTCTGTTCAGCTAAGGAACACTCAGGTGTTTTCCTCAGCACAGAGCTCCCATGGATCATTTAGAGCAGGTTTTGTTGTGTTGAGGCTTATGTTACAAGTTCTGAGCATCCTCCCTGATGCCTCCCAGCTGCATGGCGGTTCCTGTCACTGGGCTTTTCTTCCTCTTTCTTTTCTGCCATCTTCCCTGATACTTCTTTACTGCCTTTAAAACCTAAGAACCCCCCCCCAGTCATTTGGTCCCCTCTGTGCTTTGCTGGTGCATTTTGTTCTTCTGTTCAGAGGAGCCAGAGGATCTGCTTTCTGTTTGACTCAGCCAATCCCTTGTTTCAAGGGGACCATGTTGGACACAGTTATGTTATGGTGACCATTTCTGCCATACCAGTACCATGCCAAAAGCCCTGCAACTCTTCTGTGCTGGTATGTGGTATCATGGTACTGCAGATTACACCTTCATATGTCTTCAGACTTAGACCTCATAGCATTTTTCTCCTGAAGCAGCTGGTGTTGCTGTTGTCTGGGAAAGTATGTCAACAAATGTGCAATCACTTAATTGCACAGACTTGTGCATACACTGGTAATAAAATACCGGCTCCCTAAAGTCTTACCTGGCCTGCCAAGATGTGTTATCCTTGGCACCCTGAGTTGCCTCACACAGTCTTGAATCCAAACTGTGGAACCTCCTTGAACAGGAGGCATATATGTCCTGAAGAGGAGGTGAGAGGGAGAGAAACAGGTCCAGAAACCACAGGTTGATCTGGGTTCTATCACTACCCAGGGTGTCCCAGCACCTGCCTGTTTGAAGTGAAGGACTGTTGGTGGGGGGATTTTTCACTCTTTCCTTGTCTTTTTTGTATATATAATGTATAAATTTTATGGTTCTTTCTCATTCTTCTTTTTGCTTATGCTTATGTGAAGTTGCACATAGCTAGCTTGCCAGCCCACAGCCAGCCTGCTATAACAATTTTGGGTGTAGCTTAGTAAGATAGTAAATTGAGAGTAATTTTTAATCTGGTTGTGTAAGAACAGCCAAATTGGCTGTTTCTCCTATTGGTTTCAGGGTTATTTTTGTCTGGGCACCCCTTAGAGGGTGTAAATGCACCAGACATTGATCCCTCTGTTAAATAGCTCTTCCTGGACAGCACTGAAACACTGCATCTATTTATTTCTATCTTAATTTTTTTAGTATGCTGACTGAATAATACAGCCAGTGTGGAAAGGACTTGTAAAATGCTGAGTTATGTGTTGGACTTTTGCTCTGCCCAGGAAAATCTCTTGTGGTGGAGAAACTTTGTAGAGGAGAAACCTCGTGTTAGCTTTGAGCAAGGGTATTTGGAGGCCCAGCAGTGATGCTAGGCAAAAGGTATGCTATAAATGGGCACCTCAAGAAGCCAAGTAGCGCCATCACCCAGGGGACATGTTCATTTAATGGAACCATTGAAACTGAGACTTGAAGCTGCATGGGACAATGCTGTAATGGTAGAGCTGTAACAGGCTGCCTTTGTGGTGGAACTACAAAGCCAGCAGTATATGCTAAAGTGCCCCTGCTTGCTAAGCCTGTAGTATCAGTTTGGGTTCTGTTCTCCTCACTTCCCCTCCAGGAACTAGTTGATATTTAGGTAGAATAAGTCACTGTTTGTGTATTTATTTCTTTTCTGCTTACAGTTCTTGAATTACATGGCGAGTTAGAGAAGAGAGCTGACCTAAGGCTAAAACCATCAAGATGCATGTAAGATCCTCAATACTGTGTTAATGCACATCTGCAGATCTCCATCCCTCTTACTCTCTTGGTGTTGCTGTGGGGTTTTTTTTTTGGTTTTTTTTTGGTTTTTTTTTTTTAGGGTATTAAATAACAAAGCTCAGCTATCCCCTGTTGGGCTGTGGCTCCAGCTCCCCTGCCGCTCTTCTTTAGACCCTTCCTTGGGTTTATTCCTGCACTGCTCCCTGGAGGGTACCTTAGCACACTCCCTAGCTATATTTTTCATGCCGTCTCTGCTACAGGGACAAGGCTCTAGACTGGTATCTTTCTGCTTTTCTTGACTGGTAGTCTTGTGCTCCCATCCAATAAGAAGCAGGGTGAATCTGACCATTCCTGTTCAGAAATATCATGCAGCTCTTCCTTTTGAAGCAGGGATGAACATTTACTGACACTTCTGGATCAGCAGAGGCAAGCAGGCAGTTACTGAACTCAAAGCTTCAATTTTTGTATTGAGGTAGTGGATCATCAGTCTTCACACATGTTTGCTACAAGGAACTGTTTTCTGCCATGCTTCTCTTCATATTTACCTATAGGCATGGCTTGTGGGGTCTTCTCACTGAACATGTGATCTCTGGTCTAGAGATAACAGCAGCTGATCAGAAACCATGTCCCCTGGAGGACAGGCACCCTGCTGGGATGGTTTCCTAGAGCTGTTCGCAGAATGAGTTGGAAGTAGAGCTGGATTATGCCAGCTTGGAGAACTATGGGACGACATTGGATCTTCTCTGCAAAATAAAAGATATCTTGGCTCTAACCTGTGCCTTGGCCAGGCAAGTAAGTCTGAATTCAAATTACATCCACGTGTGCCTAAAGGATGTTGTATGTGGATTGTAGATCATCATGGAAGTTGGACTGAAGCCAAGGAATTCAGCCCGCAGTGGATGCCTCCTTTTAGGCAGGCAAGTGTCATTGAATATGGCCTCATGGCTCTTTTGGTTTGTTTCACTCCATTTTCTTCCACTGAGCAACCTAGGCACTTGAGCAGTGCACATGTGACAGCTCAGGAGCTGCTTCCACTCCTGAGTAGTGCGTGTGTGCCCACCAGGGGTAAGAGGAAGCATCAGCCTCTGGGTGATTTGTAAAGCAGAGGCCTTGGCTGTGCTCACTAAAAGATTCTGCATAAGAATGGGGTAAGTAACCCTGAGCACCGGCCAGATTTGGGGTTGATTTAAGAATTTCTGGCTTCCCTCAATTTATTGGGTGTGCAATATTATTAATTTACCCAAAAGCTGGTACCAGGAGTCTGGAAGTAATTTAAGTGTATCTGGACTTTGGCAACTAGGAAAGTAATGGTGTTGGAGATGAGAATACTGTAAGGTACAAAGCCTGAGAACAGGTTAAAATTTGCTTGTGATACAAAAATGTTGCACTAATTATTTACTAAAATAAAGCTGCTTTGAAGTGATTTAAAAAGCATTAATGGAACTCTCCAGGAGGTTTGTATTACTATAGTAATGATTGGGAAGTTGGGAGCAATGTTCACCAGTATCGCTAATGTGCGTCTGTGAATAAAATCTATAGACAGCTGGGCACAGACACTTTCTAGATAGCCTTGAGCTTGATAAAAGATTGACTGGGTAAGTTTCAGTTTGAGTAAGAGTCCCGTAGCTCTTGTTGTCAGATGGAGTTTTTTCTACAATGAAGGGTCACATTGTAGTTTGGAGGGAGACCCTTGGGAGCAATTGTGGAAAGGACAAGTGAATTTATCCTTGCTTTTGTGTGAGCAAGGGAGTTTCCATTACAACCTGATCACAGAAGGCCCAGATACAAAAAGGATTTACTTTGTGGAATTGTTCTGTCATCACTCAGCAGGATAATTGACTTATGATTAGGAAGAAGATAGAGCTGAAGGTTCGTGTTTGAGGTTATAAAATACTCTTCAAAAGGCAGAGCTCTTACTTAAACAGCAACTACTCTGATAAGAACAGGATGCTTACGCCTTCATTATGCTGGTATTAATGTAACAGCTGTTGTTGTTTAAACAACCTGTTTATCACTCCTTCCTCCTCCTGTTGCAAATCAAAGGAAGAGTAGGAATCAGTGTTATTTTTCCAAACATAATGGCAAGATTATTAAATTTTTCACTTCTGGGAATGTTTTTGTCTTGTACCCTGTTAGTCTCAGACCTGCTGTGCTCTGGGTGTTTAGCTGGTGCTACTTATGACTGGGGGATACTTCTTCAGACCTTTCTCCTATAACCACCTGCAGAGTGGCACACAAGCTCTTCTCTTCATCTAGAGGAAAAGGTCTTGGGGATGCTGGTCTATGAGAACCAACATCCCCAACAGCATGGCCTAGAAGTTTGTGCTTGAAAGCCAGCTGTGTGCTGGGCCACAAGTGTGACCAGCAGGTGAAGGGAGGGGATTCTCCTTCTCTGCTTCTCTCTGGTGAGGCTTCCCCGTGCAGTCCTGCATCCAGCTCTGGAAAGCTGTTGGAGTGAGTCCAGAGGAGGCCTGGAAGGTTCTCTGAGGGCTGGAGCACCTCTGCTATGGAGACAGGCTGAAAGAGCTGGGCTTGTACAGCCTGGAGAAGAGAAGGCACTGGGGAGGCCTTAGAGCAGTTTCCAGTGCCTAAAGGGACTGACACGAGAACTGGAGAGGGGCTTTTGACAAGGGCCTGTAAGGACAAGACAAGCGGGAATGGCTTTAACCTGACAGAGGGAAGATTGAGATGGGATATGAGGAAGAAGTTGTTCTTGTGAGGGTGGTGAGGCCCTGGCACAGGCTGCCCAGAGAAGCTGTGACTGCCCCATACCTGGCAGTGTTGAAAGCCAGGTTGGATGGGTCTTGGAGCAACCTGGTCTAGTGGAAGGTGTCCCTGCCCGTGAGACAGGAACTTGGTGAACTTCAAGGTCTCTTGCAACCCAGGCCATTCTGTGATTTCGTGATACAAGCAAGCCAAGATTTATACCTCCCACAGGCAGCAGAAGCACTGGTGTGAAAGTCATGGACATTAAACTGTGAATACGAGGCTTAAAATTTCAGAAGAGAATCTTGTGGCAAGCAAGGAGCACTTCTTACCTCACTGGGGAGATTCCTGGGCAGCACAGGTTTCACGTCTGCCTCTGAGCAGGCTTCAGGTTGGATCTGCATTATATAGAACTGCAAACAGAAAAAGTTACCTGCTTTGTAATCTGTGATGAAAAGTGAGATGATTGTTTTATGTAGTAGTATTTACATTCTTGAAAAGAGAGGGGGAAGATTTTTCAAGCTGGCATAAAAATGGTCTGGTTTTGAAGCGAGTTCAGAGGCATTGCAGTGCCTCAACTCTCTGCACAAGTGTCCAGTGGTGGCTGTTGCTCTGGACAGTGTAGATTTTATGGGGTGTAGTTCATATCTTACAAGGCAGTTCCTATGAAAGCTTTCTCAGAAGAGAGATTTACGTTGGGAGGGGTGGAAGTGAATGTATTGCTGCACTGAAACCGCCCATAATGAGAGGAGACTGCACTCCTTTTCCCCTCCTGTCTTCAGTGTTGGGCCGCATGGATCCTCTGCTTCATCCTGATAATCCAGCTGCTGCCTTTCCCTGGGGACAGATACAGTGTCCTTTTAATTCTGTCTGGAGTTCTCACCATGAGGCATCACAGAGCTGAGGCCTTTCAGGAGGAAAGAAACCTTTCATTAGGTCTCTAGGGAGCCAATTTATACTGACACTCCTGGGTTTGCTAGTCAAGTGTGTCTTTGTTTCTCCATGTTGTTGCCTCTGAGATATTACTGTAAGAGTGAGATGAAGTGTCAGTCTGCTGCTGTCTGTGGGACTGCAACCACAAGGGTCATAGTTTTGGATCTGTAGCAGGAAGGGGAAGGGGGAATTGGCAAAATCTTGGGGTGGAAGTGGATGTTTTAGCCATTCTGGTTGAAGTTGTGTTTGTCATTCTCTCCCAGCAAGTTGATGGATTCTTTCTTCCTTTAATCTTGAGACTAAATCACTTTTTAATAATTATTACTAGTTTATTTTATCAGTTCTACTAGCAGAAAATTAGAAGGTGTGTGGGGAAAGGTGAGCTTGCCCTTGCCAGCCCTGATACGAGCTGTCACTGGCATTGTACTGTCTGATGTTGGGTTTATTTTTCTGTGTGGTAAAAAAAGGTTAAATATTTAAAGAAGTGTGTATTATAGCTGCTTGCGTTGCTTTTTCTTCTCTTCCCCCCCCCCCCGCCCCGTTCATGGTTTAAGCCCAGCTGGCAACCCAGAACCATGCAGTTGCTCCTTCACTCCACCACCCCCTTTCCTCCCCCTGCTCCCATAGGTATGGGGAGGAAAATCAAAAGAATGTAACTCCCACGGATTGAGTTAAGAGCAGTTCAGTAACTAAGGTATAACACAAACCACTGCTGCTACCACCAATAGTAATAATAAGGGAAACAACAGGGGAAGAGAATACGGCCTCTCACCAGCTGCTGACCAATACTCAGCCCAACCCAAGCAGTGATCTGGCCCTTGTGGGTAACTGCCCCAAGTTTATGTACTGGACATGTGTTGTAGTATCAAATACCTCTTTGGTTAGCTTGGGTCAGGTGTCCTGTCTCTGCTTCATCCTGGCTTCCTCTCCTCCCTGGCAGAGCATGAGACTCAGAAAGTCCTTGGTCAGAGTAAACATTACTGAGCAGCAACTAAAAACACTATTGGTTTTATCAGCGCTGTTCCCAGGCTGAAAGTCAGAAACACAGCACTGCACCAGCTACTAAGAAGGAGAAAAATGACTGCTACTGCTGAACCCAGGACGTTTCCCCAAGGCATGTTCAGAACAAAAACACCCCAAAACCAAACCCCAACAGGGACAACTTTGCTGTTGAACACTGAGCTTTTCCTGATAGCCAAAATTAAAAGTTTTACATGCCTTGAGAACAGTTCAGTCTCTCCAGAAACTCCTTAAAATGGAGAGCAACCTTAATGGAAAGGCTCTTAAAATCTCTTGGAAACCCCAAATCAGCAAGGGATAGATTGAAATATCAACGGGAGAAAACAACCATGTCTTCTGCCTGTGTAGCCCAGAGCTCTTCAGAGAGGTTTTCCCTTTGTTTGGAGAAGGTGGAACTGCACAGAATGACCTAAAGAAGTCATTGGTGAAACCTGGTGCCATTACTGGGTCCCCTGATGAGTTTTCTTGCTCAAATAAAGGCCCCCGTTTTTATTTTCCTTCTGTTCATTTTATTCAGAGTAAGTGTTCCCATTACATTGTGTGTGAAAGGGTACTGGATTCTGAGATGGTTAATGAGGGAATAAGCCAAGAGCAGCGTAATTTATGACATGTGAAGTGATTCTCTTCAGAACTTTAATGAGCAGTGACCTGAGCACAGGTAAATTGTAGGTCTTTTTGCCCTTTCCTCCTAAACCTGTGATCATTTCTCTCCCCAGGCAACCTGTCTTTCACCGCCATTCACATTGTCTCAGTTTCTTTGTCTACATTCAAAAGTTGAACCACTTTACCTGCAATTGATGTGTGTTCCTGTAGGGTGGAGAGCACGGTAGTGGTATAAAAACATTTATAATGGAATGGCTTATTCTTGCATTGGGAGAGAAATAACGAATGTGAGATACAACTTTAAAGTTATAAAGCCATCTAAATTTAGAGTGTGGTTGTGTGTTGTAGGTGAACTGATACGATGTCAAGCTAGTGATGCAAGGAATGGTTCTGCTCACAGTGTTGTCTTCCCTCTGGTCTTTCTGTGCTGAACTCCCTGAATCAGCTTATTGTGGATCCAGGCTTGTAAGTTTGGGAAGAGTGTCTCTTTTCGGCAGCACCAGGCCATTAGATCAGCTGAGCAACAGTGTGAGACCACATCCCAAATAGTCTCATATGCCAGTAGTGTGCTGTTGGTGGGCCCATGTGAACCTCATATGAAATTAACCAAGGCCAAGTGCAAGGTCCTGCCCTTGCGTTGGGGTTCTCCCAAGCACAAACACAGTCTGGAGGAGACTGAATTGAGAGCAGCCCTGAGGAGAAGGATTTGGGGATGGTGGTTGATGTGAAGCTTCCCATGACACAGCAGAGTGTGCTTGAGCCCAGAAACCAGTCATGTCCTGGGCTGCATCAGCAGCAGTGCGACCAGCAGGTTGAGGAAGAGGATTCTCCTCTGCTCTGGTGAGATTCTCTCCACCTCCCCTACTCTGCCCCTACAGTCTTGTGTCCATCTCTGGGCCCCCAGCATAAGAAGGACGTGGAGCTGTTGGAGCAAGTCCAGAGGATGCCACAAGGATGCTCTGAGGGCCAAAGCGCCTCTGCTATGGAGGCACACTTAGACAGCTGGGCTTGTCCAGCCTGGAGAAGAGAGGGTTCTGTGAAGACCTTAGAGCGGCTTCCAGTGCCTAAAAGGGCTGACAAGAAATCTGGAGAGGGGCTTTTGACAAGGGCCTGTAGGGCAGGACAACGTGGAATGGCTTTAACCTGACAGAGGGGAGACTGAGATGAGATCTGAGGAAGAAGTTTTCCTTGGGGGGGGGGGGTGGGGTAGGGTGTGAAGCCCTGGTGTAGGCTGCCCTGAGAAGCTGTGGCTGCCCCATCCCTGCCAGTGTTCAAGGCCAGGTTGGACAGGGCTTGGAGCAACCTCGTCTAGTGGAAGGTGCCCCTGCCATGGGCAGGGATGTTGAAACTGAGTGAGCTTTGGTGTCCCTTCTGTCCCAAGCCATGTTGTGGTTCTGTGTTTTGTGTTATACATTTACAGAGAGAGGCAGCCACCCTTGTACTGCTCTTCAGTATACCAAGCACACCTCTGTTATCCTGTATCTGCTCAGAGATGCCTGACAGGGCCTCTTTTGCAGCTCCAATGTCCAGCAAACGTTCCACACTTCAGAGAAGCAGTGCAGCAGACGTTTCTTATGTGTCAGCCTTTTCCAGATCATCCTTTGCAGAGTTTAATGGCTCTGGAACATTTGCTGGAGAGGGAGTGCTTCGCTGCCACTGAGCTCTACTAAGTATCAGCAGCATCCAGCAAGAACATTATTTTTGCTTAATTACTTTTTCAAGTTAGCTGTAATGCACAGAGCATCACAGAGCATATACTATACACATGATCTGTCATGACTCTGCTCTTTGGTGGTTGTAGGCAAATGCAGCGGTTTCCAGGAAAAGTAACTTAACTCAGGACAGGGAAGTAACAGGAAAGCACTGCTGCTAGGATGGGTGCCCCACATCGCTCACCACAAGGAAGAAGACAGAGCAGCTGCACATCACAGAATGGTTTGGGTTAGAAAGCATTGTGGAGGTGAGTTCAACAGCCAGTTGGGCTCTTTCTAGGAGAGTTTGATGCTTTTCAGAGAGGGCTTTGAGTTGTTATCTGTAGCAGATTATACATGATACATGAGGTCCTGATCTGTTCCAAGCTTGTTTGTACTTGCTATTGAGGTTCAAGGCTACTGTGTAATGCTTGCTCTATGTGTGTATGGTGTTTGCCTTCCATGAGGGCAGGAGAGCGTGAGCAGGGATTGTTTATTGATCTGTGCATGATCGTGATGACAGCCTGCAAGGTGGCCTCTGCAGAATGCTTCACCTGCAAAGTTATGTGGGGCAAAATTTTCCTCTTTTGCTCAGTTGGGGCTTTCTTCTTAAAAGCATGCATTTGTAAGAAGGATTTCAATGCAATTTCCAGATGTTAGTGTGATAGGATTCTTAATGCTGTATTTTGTAGGAGGAGTCTTTGCTGAATATAACTTTTGGCAAAGTTTTAAACCAAAAAACAAGCAAACAAAAAAAAAGTGAAATAGGAAGTGATAAAGAGTTGACAGCCGTGCAACTATGGATTTGTGTGGGAAGGCCAAAAATGTGCTGTCTCTTGTTGCAAAGAACAAAAAACAACAAGGCCTGGGCCCTGCTCTTGCCTACTGCTAGCTCTGGTCCTCTTGCAGCCTCTACTGATGAACCTCACCTCTGTGAAGCTCAGGTGAGAATGGAGGCTGAGATAGCAAAGTGCCCTGTGCATTGAGAGGTTGGAGTGTGGATTTGAATTCAGGGCCTCTCTGTTCTGCAGGCTTTCAGCCTCTGCCATCCCTGTGGGCAGAGCTGCCCCAGCCCTCCCCTTCTCTCCTTGTGCTGCGTGCAGGAATCAGGTCATTAGTTATGCCTCCTCTCAGCTGGTACTGTGATGGAGTGCTCTGTTCTGCTCCTGAAAGGGCAGTAGAAGTCCAAAGCCAGCCTAAAAACTGCAAATGTTTGTTATAAGGATGACAGAATGGCAGCCAGGAAAGGTCAATGCAGCTCCCTTGCATCACAGTGTGTGTTTAAACACAGCAACATTTCTCATCTGGAATAGCCTCGATTCAGAGTTGTCATCAAGATGAAGTGTACTGCAAATACATACATTTCTGCAAGAATTGCTCTGAATGCAATGGACACTTTTCATAATGTCTCAATATCTACTTCATTGTGTGCAATATTAATATAAGCAGAGGCCAAGGGCATAGATGAAATTTTGAGCCAAACCACTTTGACTCTACTATTAAAGCTAATACTTGCAGTTGAGGTGCATTATTTTAACCCCTGCATTGCCACCATTCTGTGTGAGAGCTTGGAGAAGCGGCTCCAACATGGATGGCAAAAGAGGCCAGCAGCTGCATGGGAGGAGCCTTGACTGAATCTGGTGTGTGGAGCTGAGTGGAGAGAGCAGTTTGAGCTCCCTGTAGAGTATTTGAGAAGGGGTAACTAAATACAGCAGCAAACATATGCTGGCTGTATCCCACATTTTTCTGATGTCTTCTGGCTGTGCCACATTGCCACAGCACATGTAATACTGGAATTGCACAACCAGCTACCTGGTTCCCTGGCTATATGTCAGATAATCCTGGGTCATTGGAACTGCCTCTGCCTTGGATTAGGAAAGAGAAGATGGTAGCCACCTGTGTGGGGCAGTGACAAAGTTGGCTTTCCAGTGGTGGCCCTAGTATGCTATGGTGTATAATAGCCTGGTTTTGCAAGCCATACTTTGCAGATCCTACAGAAAGTTACCGTGACTGCAGGCTCTCAAGAAAGCCAGTTGAGGTGCTGGATTAGGCTATGGAAAGCTATCCATCTGCTGTTTGGTCTGAATGCTACTTGCAGCTCTGGACAGTCTCCTGACTTGGCAGGTGGATTGGAACTAGATGATCTTAAGGTCCTTTCCAACCCTAACTGTTCTGTGATTCTATGATCAGATGGTAGTGAATGCTGTGCTGTACCCTGTGGGTCATGGTGTTACACTACAAGCATAAATTGAATATATATTATATATGTAAAAAAATAGTTATACCTGTTTGTGTAACTGGTGTCTGACCTCTCCAGGAGATGGCATTTCTGGTGGCTGGCAATATCTGGCTAAGATGACTACATGAGAGGTGGGGTTTTAAGCCAGGCTCACTGGCCCAGATGACTACTGAAGAGCAGCTGGAGATGTGATGGACAACTTGGAAATGTCCCTGCCTGTGATCTGAGGAATGACTGAGGGATCTGGTGGTGTTTACTCTGGAGAAGAGAAGGCTCAGGGGGTCATTACTGCTCTCTACAGCTACCTGAAAGGAGGTTGTAGTGAGGTGGGACTGGTCTTTTCTCCCAAGTAACAGGTGATAGGACAAGAGTTAACTGCCTCAAAGCTGTACCAGGGAAAGTTTAGACTAGATATTAGGAAAAACCTTATTCACAGAGAAGGGTGCTCAGGCATTGGAACAGGCTGCCCAGGGAAGTGGTGGAATCACTGTCTCTGGAAATGTTCAAAAAACATGTAGATGAGGCCCTCAGTGATATGGTTTAGTGATGGACTTGGCAGTCCTGGAGTAATGGTTGGACTTGAGGATCTTAAAGGTCTTTTCTAACTTAGTTGTTAGGAAACAACTGCTGTTGTAGGAAAACATAACCTGAGTGTCATTGAATTTGAGTAAAATAGAGAGCATGAGACTAAATGTTTTTCTTCACTAAGAGGGTGGTGAGGCACTGGCAAATGTGTCCATCTCATCCCAGGGAAGCTGTGGCTGCCCCATCTCTGGCAGTGTTCAAGGCCAGGTTGAATGGGGCTTTGAGCAACCTGGTCTAGTGGAAGGCGTCCCTGCCTGTGTCAGGGGGTTTGAACTAGATGAACTTTAAGGTCCCTTCCAACACAGAACATCCTATGATGATTTGAATGGCAGTTTGTATCTCAAACTCTTTATTTCCTTGGTAGTTTCTTTAGGTTTAAGACTGTTTTAAATACATGCGCTTGCTGCACGCAAAACTGGTACCCCTACAGTTACTGATGAACTGGCATGTCCAAGGGACATGGAGGCATCTGGCTTTGCTGTCACAGTGAGGGGACTTACATTTGTCCAGCTTCAGGGCAGTAGACATCACTCAGCACTGCATGGAGACTTGTCACTTCCCGTTCCCATGTCTGCAGAAAACCTCCTTATGCGTTCAGCAGCGTAAGGCAGACGGGATCTTTGCTGAAAAGAAATTAGAATAGGATTAAGGTTTTAAACTGCATA
This sequence comes from Forpus xanthops, assembly GCA_032466535.1. Taxonomy (NCBI): domain Eukaryota; kingdom Metazoa; phylum Chordata; class Aves; order Psittaciformes; family Psittacidae; genus Forpus; species Forpus xanthops. The sequence continues at coordinate 2,737 of JASSUY010009108.1, read as the reverse complement.
TTTTATACTGTTATGTTCCCATCCAACCTTCTTCTAGGCTATGCATATGTTGGGGTGATATTTTTTGAAAAGTAATGTATTTAATGCCTTTAGGGACTTAAGTCTTTGAACATGCTCCTTATTCTTAGGCTTCCTTTCCAACTGCATCATTAAATGTATTTCAAACTGAAATACCTACTCAGCTGCCTCAGAGTTTCTAACAGGGAAGAGCTCCAAATATGCTTATTTTTATATTGAGATCATAAGCGTTGGCTACCACAGTCTATTTTGTCTTTTTAGTTTATGTGTGTGTTCATGCATATTCTTCCTGTCCTGCAGATATTCGCAGATGCTCTTTATACATCCAACAAACCCTTCTCCTTTTAAACATAAATTTGTCCATGTCAATTTAGCAAATAATTGATTGGGGGTTATTTTAAGGATGTTCTCTTTTATAGAAGACAGCAGCAGGACTGCTGCCCTGCCAGTGCAGATGTCTTAAAAGTATTATGCCACTATACAAAAAAAAAAGGGGGGGGGCAGAATAATTCACTGCTCCTTTCTATCTCCACTAGTTCTCCACACTTGAACTCAGTGTATTGGCTTAAATTTATAGAATCACAGAATCACAAAATGGTTTGGGTTGGAAGGGACCCTAAAGCTCATCCAGTTCCAACCCCCTGCCATGGGCAGGGACGCCTTCCACTAGACCAGGTTGCTCCAAGCCCCATCCAACCTGGCCTTGAACACTGCCAGGGATGGGGCAGCCACAGCTTCTCTGGGCAGTCTGTGCCAGGGCCTCACCACCCTTACAGGAAGAACTTTTGCCTAAGAGCTCATCTCAATCTCTCTCTGTCAGTTTAAAGCCATTCCCCCTTGTCCTGTCCCTACAGACCCTTGTCAAAAGCCCCTCTCCAGATTTCTTGTCAGCCCCTTTAGGCACTGGAAGCTGCCCTAAGGTCTCCCTGGAGCCTTCTCTTCTTCAGGCTGAGCAAACCCCACTCTCTCAGCCTGTCTCTGTAGGTGATCCAGCTCTTGGAGCATCTTTGTGGCTTCCTCTGGACTTGCTCCAACCGTCTGTGTCCTTACATTTGAACCACCAGAGCTGGACTTAATATTTTCATGTTGGTTAGTGGTGTATGTATGTCAATATATGGAATATAAAACTTGTTTGGAACTTTAGCAGTAGCTGTTCATGGTAAAGTATAAAGTTACTTTGAAATACTCATGTGTACTGATATGAAGTCTAATTAGAGGGAAGATGGATGAAACCTGATTGTTATTGCCTTCACAGGCACTTGCCTTTGGCTCAGTGAGGAGAAACTCAGCCAAAGCTGAGGACTGAAGTCCCAGTTGGAACATCATGTGAGAGAGATGCTCAAAGTACTTTTCATCTTGTGCAGGAGAGCTGGTATCATAGCATGCGGATTGTCAAGGGTTGAGGTAGGCATGCTCTTCCCTGCCTGTGGTGGGGCTCTTGAACCCACCACAGTGTGGGATCTGAATGTAGGGAACTGGCTTAGGAGCCCGAGAGATTTCCTTGGATCGTGGCTTTGTGAAGGTGGGTGTCTACAAAGCTGCAGTCCTGCAGGGAACAGCTCTGAAATTGGGCGAGACATTTCCCAGCATGAAGCTCAGTCAGTATGGAAATGCTGAGCCACCTTTGAAGAGGAAAGCCAAAAAAGGAGCAGTTGAGGTTTTTTTTTACAACTTATAAAGGGATGGTGTTTCTTTAAAGCTTGTTTGTGGTGCTTATGCTCACCTCTGTTCACCTGCATAGCCAGAGCTTGCTTGCTTTATCTGCAGAATCAAGATTTCTATTGGGGCAGTACTCAAAGGCAAGTAAAAGGTATGAGCTCTATCCTGGGGAAGGCTGCAGGACTAGAAAGGTTAATTTGTGTTTTTATTGGTGTATATAACTCTATGGGGCACTTTCTAACTTAAAAAGAGAAGATACCTCATGTTAAAAGTGTCTGAGATACTCATGCCTCTCTCTGCAAAATAAAGATAAATACTTCTTGATCTGCCAAAAGAGGCTGTGTGGGTTTAATTAACGTTTGCAAAGTGCTTGTGGATAACATCTTTCATCTGCAAGTCTAAAGGCAAAATATATTCTGGGCATTCTTGCTCAGCTTTGCAATTATTCCTCCAGCTGTCGTGAGCTGTGCCAACAAAAACTACTCTCCTGTCATCAAGGGACTGTTGATGCCTTGTGACTTGTTTTGATTTTGATACTCTCTTCCCCCAACTCCTTCTCCCCACATGCTTGCTACACAAAATATAACATGGTCTCCAAATCTAGGGGAAAGCATAAAACCTGTTATTTTCCACTACATATTATTTATCATAGTATCATAGAATACTTAGGATTAGAAAGGACCTTAAGATCATCTAGTTCCAACCCCCCTGCCATGGGCATGGATACCTTCCACTAAACCATGCCACCCAAGGTGCTGTCCAGCCTGGCCTTGAACACCCCAGGAATGGAGCATTCACAGTTTCCCTGGGGAGCTTATTCCAGTGCCTCACCACCCTTACAGTAAAGAATATCTTCCTTATATCCAACCTAAACTTTTGTCTTTTCCCCTCAGTCTGTGCCCTTAGTGGAGGGCACACCATCTTCTTCGTTTTTTTTTTTTAGTACTGCCATAATTGATTAAATCCCAGTCACTCCAGAGAGGAATCCTGGCCTGTGAGCTGCCATTTTTTATTTTAAGGTGGATGTGAACTGCCAGATGAATTCCTCCATTCCCTGGGC
>JASSUY010009107.1:0-21825 GCA_032466535.1 Forpus xanthops | reverse complement strand
CTGCCATGGGCAGGGACACCTCCCACTAAACCATGCCACCCAAGGCTCTGTCCAGCCTGGCCTTGAACACTGCCAGGTACGGAACACTCACAACTTCCCTAGGCAACCCCATCCAGTGCCTCACCACCCATACAGTAAAGAACATTTTCCTTATATCCAATCTAAACTTCCCCTGTTTAAGTTTGAACCTGTTACTTTTTGTCCAATCACTGCAGTCCCTAATGAATACTCCACCCCTAGCACCCCTATAGGCCTTCCCTATAGATCTGCCTTAAGGGGCGCTGTAATGACAATAATGCCTAATACAAGAGTAGCTAAAGTAGCTGCTAATTTAAATGTCAGTGATCTTACACTCTATCAGGGATTTTTCCCTAAGTTTCTTTCCTATGTGTTATGATGCTAAACATACATCTCAGACAATGAGGGCTTTCTAGTCTCAGGATAATGCCAGGGTAGAATTATCCACTCCCCAGGATATAGCAGCATCTTCAAGATCCCCCAGGCAAACTGATATACCTACATAGTAAGGCACTAAGAGAAAACTTCAGCTCAGCCATGGGTCTGTCCATGCCAATGTCCCATAACTACCCCAGGCATCAGTTTGAAGAGCTCTGCACACTAATATGTTATTCAGGACAGACATGCTTTGTGGCAGTTTATAGTATACTGAAAGAAATCTCCCCTAGAGAAATTGGCTCAGGCCTCAAACAATTTTCTCCCAGATCTTAGCAGCCATCAGGACCTTTCTCTTTATTTAGCATTTTAGCACATGTCACTGAGGCTAAATCTGTTTTCTCAGCCTGTCTTGAATGTGTTGCATTTACATTACATTACTCTGTGACCTGACTGTCAGATTAGATGTTGGCTTCTTGTAGAATCTGTAATGAGTGCTCCAGTGGTCATCTTCCTGTCATCAGAAATTGCTAATTTGTCATTATGGAATCCACTTGAAATCAATATGAACAAAACATCTGAAGCGGTTTTAAAGTCGTTATGTAATTCTGCAGTTCTTGGTCCGTCTATCTTTGTATGCATGGATCCCAAATCCGCTTTCTTCCTTCACTTTTGTTATATGCCTTTTACCAATGAGATGTTGCTTTTGTTGTGGATGGCTATTAGAACAAGGGACTACTTTATTTTTCTTCCAGCTGTATAAAGGGCACACATCCTGTTCAGTACCAATTGTTGGTCAAAAAATTTAAGGCCTCACACACATAGATGTGCACCAGAAGTATGATCTATGTTCACCAGCCTTCAACAGGTGAAGAATATGCTTCCTTTCTTACAACAGAGCCACTCATCCTCTAGATAGTGATAAATCCACAGATGACTTATCCTTAGATTTCATGTGTGTTTCAAAGGAGCATGTTTATTGTATTTGACTGGATTGGAAATGTAAAGAATTTCCACAAGATATTTATTTAGTCGTTTTTAGCCTGGGTCCAGTTTCTTCAGAATATATAAAACCATTCATAAAATGATCAGAAAACACACCTTGGAACAGTCTGTTGATGAATTTTGATACTCCTTTCATATTCCACAGTGACTTGTATGTCTCATATACATGCTTATGCTCATATATAGAAGTTTCTATATACAAGGCTGTAAGAGGTTTCACCCAGGCTAGGAAGATTTTGTGGCTTTTTTGCTGATTTCTTATTAGAGCATTGAGAGCATATTACTTTTCTCCCAATTTGATTAGGAAAGCAAGCTGAAGAGCAAGAGTGAAAACAAGATGAAGAAAAGGAATTCTTAAAGCCAGCAGTATCTTTATAGGACTCTTACATAAGAACAGAAGCTCTCATTCTTCATCCATATTCCACACCATATTATCCAAATTAAAAAACCTTATAGGTTTGATGTAACATGGTCTTGGTCCTGAGCAGGAAAAAGCTGTTACCTGAAAAGTGAGAATTGAGCCCTGAATTCTTAACTACTTCTTGAACTGTCATCCAGGCCAGCCCTGCAACATCTCACACATACATTCTTCTATGCAGTGATATAAATTTGCTAAATTCTGGGAAATTCTGTCACCGCAACTTTTCTTCTTTGACAGACTTCAGAATTATCTGATAACTTCAAGCTCAAGCTTGTATTCATGCCCACACCACTGACCATCTGAAGCGAAAACACCGATGTTCTATGAAAGGACAAGACTGCCTACAAGCAGTGTCTGGAGTGGACTCTGCTGATTATTATCTCTATGGAAAAGAGTGAGGCTCCAGATTGCCCAACACTGTATAAGCTAGAATTTTATGTGCCACAATTTGCTAGTGCTGTCCACATTGATTTTGATCAATCTGTGTTTATCAAGCCTTGAGGAAGAAAGGAATAAGATTACATTTTGCTAACTTATCCATGGGCTTCTGCTGGAACACAAACCATGGGCACAGTGCATCATCTGTTGCCATAATGCAATTCAGAGGCTCTGCCTGCAAAAGCCTGCTGTTACTTCATGTATGTTCCTGCTGTTGATAATCTGAGGATAAACAACTTTCATAACAACACTGCAACCCTCTCACCCCCTCCTAGCAGTCTGACAGTTGGCTTGATGGTTAGCCATGGACCTGGGGCAGTTTGGGGTAGCCAGTTTCTAGACAGCAGCTTGCCTTTCTGGTCAGTATGAGCTCTGTCACTCATGGTATGTGGTTCCAAAGGACTGGACAGGTTTATCACACAGGTCTGTGGAAACCTCCTTCCTCATGCTTTAGCTTTGAACCTGCTGTTGTACACCAGTAAGTGCAAAATGATGAGATTCAATCCTCTGGGTTAGTTCAGTTCCAGAAAATACTGTTGTACATTTTGGGAAAGTTAGTATCATTCAACATGTCATCCAAAATGATGAATACTAATAAATGCACAGACTGCATATCCCTAGATTTTGTCCTTTTTTGCCACCATCTACATCAATTTTATCACATTCCACATCTTTTGGCACTGGCTTTCCTCTCAAGTTCCAAGACCTGCCTGCATCTGTCTGCACTGCTTCAGTTTGTGAATACCCCAGTTGAGGTTATAAAGAATTGCTCCACAAGAACCATGCTAGCTCCTCCATACTGCTGCAAGCTGAGCTGCATGCCAGACCCTCAAAGATGCATGTGACTGGGGAGACTTCAGTCATTCTGCTTCTAAAGCCAGGGAGTTCAAATCAGTAAGTTATCTTAAAACACATCATAGACTGATTCTTAGAGTTTTGCTCAGCAGTATGATAGGGATCCTGGGATGTGCCCTTTCCTATTCTAGTGTTCTGTGTGCAAACCCCAGGGTAGATACTGCTAAGCAGGCTTGATGAGAATTTCAGTAAAGAATGTGGGTAAAGAAATGCACTCTTAAATATAGAGCCATTGAGCCAGATTAGGAAGATATCTAATGGCATGTCCTCATTCCTTGCATCCTCCAGCAACTCCAATGTCTTCAGCCTACAAGCTCAGAATTCAGGAACCCTACACTTGAGCTCAGAGAGCTGCAGATTAAATCAGTGAGTGAAAAGTGGAGAAAGTGAAAGAAATGCAGTGTGGTGAGAGGAACTCAAGCTCTTTCATATTCACTTCTCTGTGAAAACTCACGGCAGGCCTATAACAAGAATTCAGAAAGTAGAGGGACATTCATCCTTATTGAATATTTAAGTAAAATACAGTCTAAGATCATGGGGTACCAGGCAAGAATAGGAGGGTGTGAAGGTCCAGGAAGTGGAAAATGATGTGCAAATATTTGAGGGTATTTTAGACACTGTAACGTGGTTCAAACGGATGGTTAAAAGCAGAGGTATTAGCATACAGGTAGTGAAATACCAAACCATTCTCTATGTGTGTTAAATGCATCCAGCACAATGTAAACATTTGACAATCAGCTGGGTTGAACAGACGATCACTTTGAGGCATGAGACATACAATAAGGATCAAGGAGTAACAGAGCTATTTGGTTTAAATAGTAGTCTCTGTTCCTCTCTGAGCTAGCTCCAAATGTTAGGAGTGGACCACACCTATCTCCGCAGGAGGGTCCTACCAGTCCTTCCTTTAACCACTGCTCCTTTTAACCTCAGGAGGGGTTTTCTAGGCTCCTCACTATCTCACTGTCTCCTTTCCTTTTGCATAGCTCTTGTTTCCAAAATATAGACCTGGGCTGCTTTTGGGCATGGCACTGAAGACAGCAGTAATGAATTAACACTTTAATCATGAAACCATCTGGAGCAGGCTGGGGAGCTTGGATCTGAACTGAAACAGGTTAAAAACGAGTCATGTTAGTTTGCCAAAAATGGCTAGTGCAGTGATGGACAACATAAAGCATAGAGGAAAGCCTAATATTTAATTCAGGGAGCTTAGTGCATGGTAAAATATGCATTGCCTTGGCTATGCAAGGTCTCTCAAGCATGTTTATTAGCATAGGCTGACAGGTGTTAGCCTTAAATTTCTAGACAATCTAAGGGCCAGTGTGAGTCTGGAGCTCAAAGTACAGGATGAATTTAACGGCATTTTGTTTGTTTGTGGGGGTTTGGGTGCTTTGGCTTGGTTTGGTTGGTTGGCTTGATTTGTTCTTGCAAGCTGGTGCTTCAAATACTCATTTCAGTTTTGAGAGTGTCCTGGTCAGGAGCACTGATCCTGGTTGTATCGTAGTTACTTGTAAACAGATCTGTAATGTCTTACATTGGTATATAACTGGATAAAGTTGTAAGAGGATAGATTTACTCATAGTATGTCAGAATGGTTTGGATTCCAATGGACCTTAAAGATCATCTACTTCCAATCCCCTATTCTTCATCTTTTATCCTACATCTGAAGATTTTTATGCTGTTGATGTAGTTTCTCTTCCTTTCCTGTCTTTCACTAAAAAGCTCCCTTCTTTTACCAACAAATTGAATTTAGTGTATCCTTGAACTCTCCAATGGTTTGATGTTTATTGGTCAGAATGTGTGTAAAGATAGTTCTGTGTTTCGGTAGCCTTCCTGTTCATCCACTGTTACTGATTTGTCATTTTATTTAAAGTCTCATGGTACTTCATATTTTTCATATGACTATGTACATATATATATAAACATACAATTATGGGATGTATTTCAAAGAATGGAAATCAAATTAATAGAAAAAAATCTTTTCCAAAATTTGTATGATTTATGAACTAATCTCATGATCTCTTGTGGTCTGACTCTTTGATTTTTGACTGTTGTTCTGGACATTCCCCATCCTCTTCTCAATGCACAAGCAGGTAGCCCAACGCCACCAGAGTTAAGGGTTCCAGCTCTGGAAAGCTTCGGGATTTTTCTATAAGGATGAGCTGGTGATTCATTTTGAGCTCTCACAAGGCAATCATGCAGCTGCCCCTGTTTCAAAATCAGCAGCCCCGCCAGCTCGTCTCCATCAGCCTTGAGAAAACAGGAAGCACAACGGCCACCGCAGAAGTGGTGTGCTCTTACACCCACCCCAAAAACTTAGCTGCTGAGCCTATTGCAAAATGCTAACAGAACACTTCAGGGTACACAGAGAAAGAGATGAGAAATCTGCTGACCTCTGGGTGCCTGTGCAGTTCCTGGCTTCAGTTTCCCTGGCCTATAACCTATTTCAGTCACTAACATGTCCTATGTTTTTCTGTTGCTTACATCCGCTAAAGTAGGATGCTCTTACCCAGAATGTGGAGGCTTTTTCTTCCTTATTTTGTTTTATCCCCCAAATTTGAACAGAAGTGAGGTAAGAAGCTTGTTGTCTGGAGGGCTGACAGGCTGAAAGAAAGAGAAGGTGCAGGGGGCTGTGTTTTGTTCATTGTGATTAACTATGTACTCATTTCCTTGGCAACATGGAAGAACTGGGTGTTTTTAGGGTGGAGATTTATATGGGTATCTGGTGATTCAGATGTTTTTCTTACTAAACAAGAAAAAATACTTCTCTCTCTCATGGTTGCAGAGAAAGGACTATGTCATAGCATTTCAGAAGATAGAGGTCCCTTCTGCATATAAAAGGAGGAGCAGGAGGAACTGCTTTAAGTAGGAAACACCATACCTTGGGGGGTGTGCGGAATAGAAATAGGAAAGGCTTAAAGCAAAGAGCAGGATGTTCCACAACAAGCAAATAAGAGCAGAGAGATACAATATGCAAAAGGGTTTGAATTTTGTGGGGTTTCGTTGTGTTTGGGTATTAAAATCATCTTGAAAAGCTGTTCTGCAAAACCAGAGGGGAGAAAAACAAAAAGCAGGTTTATGTGCTGGATGATGGGCAAGTGAAATCCTAGTAGGGGCTTTTAGATTAAAATAAAGCAGGGTTTTTGAATAAGAGATGATGCAAAAGAAATGCAAAAATTACGAGGCAGGAAGACAACATTGGCTATTGAGACTGGAGCTAAGCATTATTTTTCTGCTGTTCCATTTATCCATTAAATGCAGATTTGAGGATCTGGTCCTGGAACACAAACTACTCATGAATTCTTCAATTTTCTGAACTGTTTTGTTGAGACTTGAAGCTTTTGAAAGCCAGAATTTGTTCTTTTTTTTTTTTTAAAAAAAATTTAATGAGATCTGACATGAAAAACTGTCATTTTGGTTTGAAAGAAGTGTTTCTTGCAACTCATCTTGAAATCTAGGAGGATTTCAATTTTTGGAAGAAAATGGAAAAATTATTTTGAGTGAAATGAATTCTCTTTTTCGTTTTTCTTGGTTTAGATTCAGCCAGCAGTTGTCAGTTATTCCCACAATTCCAACCAAACTGAGAGAAGCAGTCAGGTTCCTGAAATCTGGTCTTCAATGGTACAGGAAGATGGAGAATATTAAGAGCTATATCATCGAATCATAGAATCATGAATAGTTAGGGTTGGAAAGGACCTTAACATCATCTAGTTCCAACCCCTCTGCTATGGGCAGTCACCTCTCACTAAACCATGCCACCCAAGGCTATGTTCAACCTGGTCTTGAACACTGCCAGCGATGGAGCATTCACAACTTCCCTGGGCAACCCATTCCAGTGCCTCACCACCCTCACAGTAAAGAATTTCTTCCTCAGATCCAATCTAAACTTCCCTTGTTTAAGTGCTCAAAATCCTACACAGTGAGTAAATGCAGGTTTGAAGAGAATGCCACCAGAGCATTAAACAAATATTCCTGGGAAGTAGAGCAGTAAAATTGCACATAGAATCTTCAAGTGACCTTGCCTGGATGTGGATTAAAGACAAACACCTCATTCAGCAGAGTGGATAAATGCTTTATCTCTTTGTCTCTCAGCAGTAGCTCCTACGTGTTTTCTTTCTCTGTCACAGTTCAATTGATCTTACTTTATGGTGAATGGAAATGCAGTTCTACCGAAAATAAAGTGACCATTTTACCTGCTGTTGTTACTATAGGCAGCCTTCTATCCAGATTTTTGTTCTCCAAATTGCTTTAGAATGGGGTTTAGGATGCCTTAAGCACAGTTTACTTTGAAAAGACTTAATCTGAAATGAAAACTTCACCATACTTCCTTTTGAAGGAGTGCATTATATACAGATTGGTTCTGTTTTGCCCAGTCATTCAGCAGGCAACTTCAGTTTGCCTTGTAACTCCCCTTATTACGTTAGCTCTCCTAACAGTGCACACTGGAATTTTTCTAAAGCTTGTAACTGTGTTTTTTTTTTCCTGCCATGAAATATGTTTTCATTTCAAGTGTGCACAGAGATTAGTAACAGAACCAGTTCCATTATTAACATACTCATATTCTTTTCATTTTGATCTAACATCTCTGAATTATAAATATATGAATAAAATAATTCATTTGACTGGACGGAATACTGCTGTGCTGTTCATGCCTTTTCTTCTGAAAGCTATGCTAGTTACGCTTTTCTCTTGGTGGCAGACTAGGCAAAATATATGGCTGATTCTGTTTGGCTTTAGTAAAATGTTGCAGTTCACATACTTGTCACAGATTTTCCTTGGAGGACTTAATGATTTAATACTTTCTTTTGACAAATCAACTTATCCTTAAACTTCAAGATATGTCTTAGCACTCTGCATCCACAAAAAAGGTAATAAAAGAATCACTAGCTCACTTAAATTTGAGGTCAGCATTGAATTCTGTCCCTTTTGGAATAATGCACATGTACTTCAGTTTGGACTTCTGGGACTCCATCTCCTGGCCATGCAAATGTGAAAAATAGCTCATTCTGAGCAAGGCAGAGATCCTTTTCATGCCTGTTACTGCGAAAAGCCACCCTAGAAACCAAACATTCAGAAACAAACTATTCCACCAGTTCTTCCTCATTTAGTTTATTCAGCTTTGACTACAAAGCACAATTTGCTTCCAGACATTTTCCAGAGATACGATGATTTCTCTCAGCCTTCTAGCTTAACACTTATTGAGATTGTTTTTTTCCTTACAAACTATCCAAAGTATTATTAAGTTCTGCAGATACAAATTTAAGATCTGAGTTGAAGAATCACATATTATCATCAATTTTCATTGCACTAAATCACAGAGCCAAGGAATATGAGTGCAGAAGCCAGGAGTTTTCAGTCCTCTTAAACTTTGTGTGCTTATTAGACTAGATCACGCTGTCTGAAATTTGTACCTGATTAGTGGTGTAATATGCGGTATGAAAATAATCTAAAGTGTGAGGCAAGAAATAGAAGGAGAGGGGTACATTTTATGCAAATGAACTCAGAAAGTGTTCAGGACTGGTGACTTTGAGGTGCTTAGGAAGCTGAGAAATGCTGTAGTCAGAAAGACTTTTTCCGTGCCTCTTGGTGGAGAAAGCACTGATTGGTTGGATTTTGAATTAGCCTTTTTCAAGTCAAGTAGGTACAAAATTGCTTTTTAAACTAGAAGAACGCTCCCTCTGTGAACAAAGGTATAACTTCTATTAAGCACCATTATGTGGGTGCAGATTACAAAAGGAAAACAGACTTTAAAATGTGGACACGATCAGTGCTCTGAAGAATGAAGCCTCTCCTATTAAGTTAATTACATTTGATTTCTCTTCAATTATTTCTTACTATTTTTCAGAGAGAACTTTCTCAAAATGCCGAGCTGCTGATATCCCTCCTGCCTGTGACCTCTGCTTGAGCAGGCTCTGACCTGGCTCCTCCAGTTTTCCTTTCAGCTCTTGTTACCCAGAGCATAGAAAGCCACAGGTAAAGCCCATAAATGAACAGCTTTATAGGCCTTCACTGGGAGCAAGATGATTTATTTCTTCATTTACTGGGATCATTTCCCCAGCAGCCATTCTATAATATACAGTTGTCATTTCAAAACCATCTCTTCTGATTTTTTTCTTGAATTTGAAATTTTTCTGCTCATTTCACTCTGTCCCTTTATTCTCCTAAATTCATTGGCAAGGAAACCTGGTTACTCTGTACCTATGCTGCATTTTCAGCTGTCAGCAGCTTCTTTAACCCCTCATCACCCAATTTTGCTAGGCTAGAATTCTTTAGAACTGAATTTGTGAATTATGGGTTGGGTTTATTTGATTTGTTTGTGTTAGCTGAAAAAAAAATTGGAGCAATACAGAAAGAGAGCAATGAAAAGAAGGCTGAAAGACCAAAACACCATTTCCTCACTTTCAGACTAACATATGTTTCAGTCCCTAAGTTTCTTTATTATACATTAGGTCAAAACATATTTTTATTGCATTAATTGAGGCATGATTTTGTTGAATGCAAACTCTGACTCTGTTTGCAGTTTTTAAAGTGTGAAAGGGAAACACAATAGTCTTCTCTTACACACTGATGATTTGCCTTTCATAGGCCCTGAGAAGTCTTGATTTCAACTGCAGTTGCTGGAATACTTATATTACTAGATAGTTTGCCAATAAATAGTCCAGTCTTCTTCAGAGTTGTGTATGATCTATAAAGTATTCTATAGGATCAGTAATACGTTTGAAGTTAAACCAGTGCAATAAAATACTTTCAGCTTTCTTGATGCAATCAGAGGGGAAAACCTGTCATTTAGCTTCACTTTTGCTTAAAACAAACAGATTTGCTTGATAAAAATCAGCATCTAAAATACGCAAATTCTGTATTTTTGGATGACAGAAGTTTTGTGAATGCCAATTCCATTCTGGTTCCGCCAAATTTTCTTAGAGGGAATAACTTCCTTATGTCAGGATTATGTGAGCTATAGAGCCAGAGTTCAGTATAGAGCTCAGTGTACAGTGGACCTCTGAGGAAGAGCAGATTTTTGTTTCCATTCTTTGTGAAATTTTTCAGCAGTTTTAGCCTTGTGCTTGTGCTCACAGTACTTTTCCCCTTTCAGAAGGCAGCTTGAGTCTGAATCAGATGGCAGAATGGTCAGACAATGTTTGTTCTGCTCTGGACACAGGAAAGTGAGAGGCTGCAGCTGCCATAGACCTGCCTGGTAAATCCATACTTGCTTACTCTGTAGCCCTTTAGAATGCAAGAACCTTCCTTACTGCTTAACACTGCAGAAGATCAGGATTTTTCCTCTAAGATGGGTTAAGGGCTGCTTTCAGGACATCAACTCAGATTTTAACTGTTTTTTTCAATGCTTCCTGTCTTAATTTCAATTATTGGTTTCCACTACAGAATTAAAGATTGATTTTGGTGCAGCATCTTCCAGAACCATTAGCCTTTGAAACTATCAGTCTCAGTCTCTACGATTATGTGCAATGAAGCTGTGCTTCATTCAGGATTTGCATTTCCTGGGAAGAAAAATAATGAACGCTTGCATGAAGGAGAAGGGATAACTAACCAACCAAATAAATAAAGCAACCAACACATTTCTACTCTGCATTTTTTCCATTTAGTGATAAGTTTGACTCTATGTCTCCCCACTCATGCAAACATTAGGCTTTGTTTCTGTAGGTCACAAATGGCATGATTTTGCATTTCTGCCTGCCTGCTGGTTTGGGTGAAGTAAAGCAGTGGGGCTTTGCAGACTGGGGCAGCTGGGTGAAGTTCTGCTTGTTCTCTTGATTCTTTCTCTTTCAAAGTGAGTTGCACTAGTCTTTGCGGGACGGAAGGAGAAGATGGTGGGTTTGCACAAACACTTGCAGTGACTGTTCTTTTCTTTGGCAATCTTGGAATTTCCCCCAAGGCTTTTGTTTCTTGCAGGTCCTGTGATATTTCTTTTTCCCTTCAGTTTCTTTCATAAGTCTTGGAGCCCCATCCATGGTTGATCTCTTTTCTTTTTCAATGGTAAAATGGAAAACTAACCTTTGACCCATCCACTTTGGAACTACAAAAAAGCTGTGGAGGTATGGCTGCTGCTTGCCTCTGGTAGACGGATTTTATCAGAAAAGGTAGTGCTGATTTGTATCACCCAGCCACACCAAGGTTATACAAAGAGCAGCAAAGCCCCAGGAGTGTAACAGTCGGTCTGCTCTAAACCTCAACCTTTATCTCTCACAGCCAGCTTCCTTCCCACACCACAACCACCATGTGTTATTTTACACTGAAGCAACAATCAGCAACTGGGTCTATCTGCCCAAAGAATGAAAAGGGAAAAGGAGGATGACATGAACACAAGATGGGTGGGCAGCACGAAGACTGAAAATTATGGAGCAATGCTCCTACAAACCAGTGCAAATCTACTACCTGCCACAGTGTGTGAGCTTTGGAGTGGCTGGGATGGGTTTTTCATCAGTCATTTCTTTTTGTCTCAAGCTGTTATCGCAACCTCTAGGTGATGAGAAGTGTATTTGACTCACAACTGCTGAATGAAATGAGAGAAAGCTGAAGGAATCAGAGGGGAGAGCACCTGCTTCAGGCTGCCATGACTAAAACCAGTGCGCCCCACCATGCCCCAGGGGGATATATTCATTGTACCCAGAGGCTGGTGGCTGCTTCCATAAGGTTCTATCACTAAAAGGTCTCATTGCTCCACATCTGCTCTGAAATCTGTTGAATCTCTTGAATAAATATGGAAACTGATTGTACTCTTTCATGCATTTCCTCTAAATCATCTGCACAGAGGGAAGAGTGACGCTTACTGGAGTTCACAAGGAGTGAGCCCTTCTAAAGCCTTTGGCAGGGGATAAATCCCTGACCATATGTGTCTGGAGAGCAAAAAGAAAACAAAGGAAAATCTAAAGCCCAAGAGTAAAAGTCTGTCTGAGTAAGAATGTGTTGATATTTACTACTGCAAACAAACAGGACAGATATTTATTTGTTGAGGGTTTTGTGATTCAGATATCAGAGCAGTATTTCTTACTCTTCATCTCCATCATCTGCAGCATAAAATGATAAGCCATTTATAAACATGAGATGGGGTAAGCAAAAAAAAACACACAAACCAGAGACAGCTGCACAGACCAGCAGCTGTGACACACACAGGAAATTTGGATGGAAAGAACCATTAGTGCATTGAGACCATCTCCTCGCCTGTTAGCAGGGCCAGCCCCCTGGTAGCAGGCTTTGAAAAAGCAGCTCCTTCACGACAGATGTGGAGGACTTGAAGATTCTGTGACTAAATAACCTCTCAGGGAAAAAGCCCTTTCAGATAATCAGTCTCTGTCTCATCTATCCTCATTTGAGCTTGTGTTCATTCTGCAACAGAAATAGGCCTATCCTCTGTAGCTGAAAGACCTGTCAAACTACCATTTTGCTCTGTATTATCCAAATAATGACTGTTTCCTTTATTGCTACAGCAGGTTCAATTGCATAACAAAGCCCATCCTAGGATAGGCACATGATGACCAGGAACAGCTATTTTGCAGCCAGTTTGTTGAGTGATGGAAATAAACCTCAGGCAAGACTGTACATGCCTCTTGGCCAAAAAGAGTATCTTCCATCAAGCCTCAAATATTTGTTTGCTTTGCAGACCATCTGCTTATCCTCTTGGTCCCTCAGGAATGGAGAGCATTAAACAGCTGATAAACACAAATTTGAATTTTAGAGCCTTGGTGAAGAGTCTGTACTTGGGTCATCCTGATTTCCTGGTGATAATCTGACAAATGTCAGATTAATGCTGAGGAACTAAATCCAAAGTAAATGTTCCATGTGTAACTGATTTCATTTCATGGCCATTTGGTGCCAAAGAAAATTCTATCCAAAATTAAAACCTTTTATTTTATCCTATCACAAATTACTAGAGATACTCAATGGAAGTTTTTCAAAGAGCCGCAGCTGAAAAACTAATTGCATTGGAAAAATAAAAGCTCTGAAGTCTTGCCTGGCTCTTAAGCCCAGTCTGTCCTTTTCCCCATATTGCCAAACATAGAAAATCATGTGTTTTCTGTCAAAGTCCCACAGCAAACCATGTGGAAAACAGAGAGCTATAAATAACTCCTCCCCAACATGAAAGGTGACTAATCTACAGCTTCCAATAATATCACACTCTAAGCTCCGACAATTTTCCTTTGCCTTTACCTGTCTTTGTATTAAAGCCACATTGCTGCTCTCCTTTTCCTGATCACCTCTGTCTTGTGCTCTCATCCTACTACATCTGGTGTTCTCTTTCAGTCCTCAAGTACTTGCAAAAATGTCACTTCAGTTACCTGTAATCTCCAAATCACTTTAGTGGAAAGATGGATTTCATACAGAAGATGGAATTGTAAATTCCAGCATAGAACTGTAGAACCATAGAATGGTTTGGGTTGGAAAAGACCTTGAGATCATCCAGTTCCAATCTCCCCTGCTATGGGCAGCAACACCTCACACTTGACATGCTGCCAAAGACACTCGCCAGCCCGGCCTTCAATATAGAAGTGTATGGTCCACAGTTGTTTGGGATCTGGCTTGTAATCTAGGATACTGGGTTAGATTTTTGCTCCTTTAGTCATTACCTGGCCATTTGCACTCTTTATGCCTTTATTTTCCCTGTTGGTCATGGAGGGGGTACATGTTCAGTGCCCTGTTTGAAGTAAAATGCTGTGACTAAAGAGTAAAACCTTTTGAGATCTGTTGAGAGAACAGCCTATGACATTATAGAATATAAACCTTAATATAATAGTGGAACAAGAGGATGTTTTCCTCAATAGAATTGGGATGAATATGTTTGAAGCCATGGGAAACATAAAGCACGATAGGAAAGTGTAAGCGGAGTTTTCAGGTCTGTTTTTAACTTACCACTTAGTCGTGACCATGTTAGTACTCTTAATTTTGTCCTGTGTCTTAGTGTGCCATGAATCAAACAACAGATGAACTGAGCAAGGGAGATGATGTCATTTGTTCTTATAAAAGAAATCTTTCACATGATCTAAATCACACATTTAATGCAAGTCACCAGCTGGGCTTTTAATTCATCTTTTATCTCCAATAACTTCTCCTATAGGTCCTGTCATTCTCTGATTGCCTTTGAATTCAAATTAGGTTCTTGCACATGTTTCATTTCATCCAAAAGTTGTTCTCACTTACTGCTACAGTACTAATAGCAACAATAACAATTCTGTAATGTGTTTAAAATCAATGATTTCAATCACTGTTTCATAACTCCTGGCTAGTTTGTTATTTTGAAGTTATTCTGTATTTTGATAATCTTAAGGTGAGTCATAGTTCCCGGGGAAGACCGCCAGGAAATAGAAAGCTAAAATCTTGATTGCTTTTCCATATTTTCTTTTTAAGGATAGATTTGTCTGTTTGTTAGCTGGTTGTACAGTACGAATTTGGAAGAGAACAGCAGAGGAACAGCATTCAAGTGAAAGAAATTACAACGTGCTTTTTGTTTGTGAATGAAATAAGTCTTTTTTTTTGTAGTTCTGTTGTAGCAATAGGACAAGGGGTGATGGGGTCAAACTTAAACAGGGGAAGTTCAGGTTAGATATAAAGAAGTTATTTTCTGTGAGGGTAGTGAGGCACTGGCACAGGTTGCCCAAAGAACTGGTAAATGCTCCATCCTTGGCAGTGTTCATGGCCAGGTTGGACATAGCCTTGGGTAACATGGTCTAGTGTGAGGTGTCCCTGCCCATGGCAGGGGAGTTGGAACTGGATGTTCTTAAGGTTCTTTCCAACCCAAACCATTCTATGATTCATTTGTGAATTTTCCTAGATTTCTCTAACTGATGGAAGAGTTTTGAATTGAATTTCTGCAAGAGATCTCCAAGTATCCTTTCCTGGTACATTTGTCTGGACAGTCAAATTCTGAAAGTTTCGCCTGCATACTTCAGCTAATCTTTATGAAGTCAATGTACTAGTTTAGAGTAGGAAGGGTAAATCTCATATTAAGCTATGAAAATATGGCTTTGAAAAGCATTTACCTGCACATAAAAATTGTAAATGCTTATGATGAAGAAAATTATGATCATTATGAGGTTTTTTGGATGGCTTGATAATAATCTCTCCATTTCCTTGTGTTTTGCTGGGCCTCTCAGACTTCCTCTTTGACAACACTCATCCTTGTTCCCTGTAAAACTTTAATATTTAATTTCTCTGTAACTTCTTGTCTCTGGGCATCAGTGTCTCCCTGACTCCAACCATGGGTCCTCTTGTCTCTTTGTTCTCTTTTCTGTGACCTCCTTGCCTTTTTCTATGCTGCCTAATGCTTTCCAAGTCAATTCTATTCCATATATCCCTTTCAGGTACTACACCATTTTCTTCCCTTAACGCTCTGGTTTGTTAGGAATCCAGTTACAAACCATTGTTCAGCTCCATCTACAGGTTTAGGAATAAAGCCCATTGTAACTAAGCACCCTAACAAAATAGTTTTGCAGTGCAAATAAGTCCTGTGTGTGGGAGGCCAACTTTATAAATGTGCATTCTGTCACTTGAAAATTTCCCTTGGGGCTCTGACCTTATAGGCAAATCTCTTAGACATTGGTTCCAAATGGCTTTTTGAACTGTCCAGACACTATGTCTGCTCAGTAAGACTGCCTTTTAGCAGGTCAGAATAGAATCTTGGTTGTGCTTGTAGCTTGAATGATGAGAACTCAGCCTGCTTCACCTGAATTGCCAGTGCAAGAGGAGCTAGGACAAAAATCAGTAACTCCATTTTGACACAGGCAGGAAACAATGAGAGGGAGGGGGCCTTGTTTCTACAGCATAAATAACATTTTGTGACTCCTATATCATGATTCAGCAGCTCTGATGTCGATTTACAGTAACAAAGGAGATGGGAGATGGTCTGGGGGGGAAGGAGTGTTGACAAAAGCATCTTGTATAACTTCCTCTGGGCTTCTCAGCTGTGTTATCAGGGGTGGGCAGACGTGGAGGAGAAGCCCAGCATGAGGGGAGCAAAGCCCCAGACTACTGAGAAGAGGTCTGTGGCAATAGCATGGAATGAGGGAGGTAGATAAGCTTTCAAACTCGGGATCTGTGATCTATGTGAGGCCACTGGCTTTGCCAACCAGCAGATGTATTTGTTCAATGTAAGTAGATGCCCAGCCTGGAAAAAATGTGCCGTGCGCTATTCAGAGCGTACCCCATTTCTGATAGTGGCTTCTGAGAACACAAAATAAAAGATAAAATGCAAACCACTTAGTTCAGAGGGGGGGGGGGGGGAATAAAAGGATTTGGCAGTACTCACTGCTGTACTCTGCCTTACAACTTCTCTCACCTATCTCTTCTCCATCACTATTGTATCTGATGCTGTCCACATTCAACTAAGATCTCATCTTTGAGATACTATGCCTGCATCCCAATTTTCTCTCCCTAAAACTTAGTTTGAGTTCACCTCTACACAACCTTTCGTGCTTCAAGCTGCATCTTTCCTTCTTCTAATCATTCCTCTTGATGTCTCTGCTAAATTTACTTTTGCCTGCACCTTTTCAACATTGGTCATAGCACCAGGAAACCATTGCTATGTGCTGGATTGCTCATCTTGGATGATGCGTGCAAATAGTTCTGTTTAATCAACAAGTGGGATTACTGGTAACAGTGAATGTTAGTTGAGCTTCAGTGGCAATTCTCTTTGCTATTCTTGTTCTGATTCCTCCTCCATAATAATCTCTGCTGCTCAGTTTCAGTGTTGCCCGTGGCACTCCCACTATTGCCCCAGTCCTGGGCTGCCTTGTCACCTAGAAAAGAAAAAAAAAAGGGCTTCCCCCACCTACTTTGAAGTACCTCAGATGAACTTTGCTATCAATGGCACTTTTTTTAGTGCCAGCTGTATGCAACTTCTGTCACCTTAGACAAACAGAAGTGGAAAAACCCTGATCTCATAGATCTCTTCCGTCTTTGAGACCGTATTCCACAATGTCAGATTGAAACATAACAGAAGATGTTCTCCTGAGTCTTCTTACAGAACAGTTTGTACCAACCTGCTGAATAGCTTTGTATTTTACCCAAATGGAGACTGCACAGATTCATAGAATCTGGAAGGAGACACTGACCTCTACACTGCTGTGCTCTTTTTATTAGAAGAAAATTGGACAAGGCTGTAATACGTGGACTGAGAATTTGAGTGTTGAATAGGAATAATGGATCCTCCTGCTTCGAAGAAGCTGGAGAACTTAAATTCTGCCTTTGTTGGCTTGAGGTGGACATTGTCTGAATCACAGTATTACTGTTTTGGAGATCATTTTGCACTCCATAAACCCCTTCTATTTAACCCTTTCTGCACACCATGCCTTAGAGTAAAAACACTAATATTGAATCTCTGCCAAGCAATGGCTACTCTACTTCCAGGGTCTGTCGCACTGCAGAGTCTGGAGCTTGCAGCACTTGCAGTAGACAAGAATGTGAACTTCTGCACCAGCACTCAGAACATGACCTCAGTAGGGACAGATGTAGATCTCACTCTGTTCAGAGACTGAAAGTGTGAAAGTTGGTTATAAAGTGTTTGTATGTCTGCAACACTGATATCAAAATACCCATACTGAACTGCAGCCTGTCTTCTGACAGCTGAAGGGCAGAAACCATTGTTTGGGCTCTACCCTGGAGATGTGAGGAAGATGTGTTAGGTTATAGAAACCAGGGGTTTCATTACTGAGCACTGAAGAATGTAAAACCCTCTTTCATGGCAAGAACCCAGCATTAACTACATTTAGATACAAGACAAAGACCACGTATCAAACACGTAACCAATACTTATACCCAGCTTGCCCGGTAATACTGTGGCTTCATTGTTTGTGTCTGAAGCCTCAGCAAAGAACAAACCCATACTAGAGGTTTAGATTTTCCTAGACCTTTAGCGCTACTCGTTTTTCGTGGTCATACAGATTTCCCTTCCTTTTCCTGCTTACATTTGTTAAGATTAGGCAGAGCAGCTCTTCAGGATGAATTTCAGTTCCAACTTCTGTATATCCTGTATGGCTCATCTGCCACATTTCACTCACCTGCCCCTACCTGCTCTCTGGCTGTATCTTTCCCAAACCAGGCCTGTCTTCTTTCTCCAACATGACACTGAAATCTGCCCAGATTAAACAGCACTCACTAAACAATCCATTTATTCCTTACAAACACTGCTGATGTGCAGTGGGCCAGGCCAAGCTGGCAGCTGGAAGTTGTGCAGGGAGGCAGGGATGCAGGAGTCACTGGGGCTTAGCAGACAATCTTGTGGTGCACACAGAGTTAATATGCTGACAGAAACACTGAGGTTTACATCTGAAAACCCAAATATAAAAATAATATGATGAGTAAGAGTAAAATTCCCTGTTCTGAGCATCCATGGGGCCAGCTCCCCTCCCCCCCTTCAAGGCTCAGCAGTCACTTCTCTTTTTCTGCCTTGCCTTGCAGAAATGTGTCCTGGGGTGAGTCAGAGCAGGACTTCCAGGCAGTAGCATTACTGCATTCAGCTCCCACCACACTGCAGGCAAAAATGCCTACTGCTGGGGTAGCTCCTTTCAAACACTTGGAGGGCTGTCCCTCTGATTCACTTGATGCTCCTTGGTACTGTTTCTTTCTGAATCCTAGGATCATAGAAAACATTAGGCTGGAAAGGACTTCTGGAGGTCACTTAGTCCATTCTCCCACTCATTTTCACAATTAGGTCAGGTTGGTTGAGGTCAGTGCCTGTTGAACTTCTGAGAATCTCCACAGTAACCTTGGGCATCCCTTCCAGTGCCTGACCACCTTTATTGGGAAGAACTTGTTTAAACCTTCCCATCCTACCCACATTCTGCCTGCCCCTATTTCTCTGCTTGCCCATGCTCTATCTGCCAGTGCTCAAC
Organism: Forpus xanthops; assembly: GCA_032466535.1. Taxonomy (NCBI): domain Eukaryota; kingdom Metazoa; phylum Chordata; class Aves; order Psittaciformes; family Psittacidae; genus Forpus; species Forpus xanthops. Next base: position 2,874 of record JASSUY010009107.1, on the reverse strand, counting down.
ATCTAGTCTTACACACGTGGGCCCCCCAGGGTCGTTTTTATGTGCTCGCTCCAGAGAATTTGCTCTGGTACCTTCTTTTTGTAGTTAATGCACTCTTAGGGCACCATTCATGTCCCACCCTTTTTCAGAAGCAAGCTTCTGACTGTACAATAAGAAGCATGTTTAAGAATGCCTTGGAGATGGAGTGAAGAGAGCACTATTAGGTGTGAGGAAGCATGATTTTACTTCTATTCCATACTAAGCCACTCTCATCCTTTTATTAACAACTTTTATGGTAGAAATACAGCTGCCAAAATGTCTTCTTAGGAAAGAGTCCAGCTCTCCCTGCAGCGCCTCTGGAGCCAAACTGCTCTGAATGGTCCCTTCCATCAGAGCAGATGTTTGACAGGCTTTATTGGACGCGCAGTGCTTAAATCCCATTGAGGCTGTGCCTGGCTAAGAGAAAGCCTCCGACAGCTCCATAGTGACCAGGAAACGGATTTGCACCACCCCTGCCTGAGTTTGGGGTGTTCCCGTCCTGCCTCGCCTCAATGGGGTGAGGCGACCACCAGTGCGGCCGTACCATCCTCATTCAACATCCCTGGCTGCACACAGAGCCCAGGCACCAGGCTGCGCAGGAGCTGCGATGGCAAGACCAAGCTCTCACGTAGTGTTACCCGCTGGTTTAGCTGCTTGTGTCCAGTAGCTACGAGAGAGATCAGATCTACCCTATCGGGTTAATGCATCTCCTGCCGCTGGGGAAGTTCCGTTTCCCCACTGCCACCCGCTTCAGCTCAGCCCCGGCAGAGACGGGGAAGCCGCTCCGGGCCCGGGCATCGCGTTTTGCAGGCGGGGGGCACCCCCGGGCGGTGCCGCTGCAGAAATGCAGCTTCTGCTGCTCCGAGGTTCCGGGAGCCACCGGAGACCTCCAGAGCACAGCAGGCGACTGAGAGCTACTCGTTCTCCATTTGTCCTTTTGCATTCATTCCATCCTTCTGTTTTCAGCTTGGATGCTCCAAATAGAGTTTTTCGGACAGGAGACAAGCCAATAGCTCCTACTTTGTCAGAGGAGGACTTCAAAAATTACTGATAACAATTTAAAGATCAGAATCAATGTTTGCAGCATTTGTCATTCATTAGCTGATAATTTTGAGTGAATTTTTACCGGTAAACAAATTAGTTACCTCAAATATGTGCCCAACTCCACTTGTATCTCTTGGCTTATGTGGCTGAAACCGCCTCTGTCTTCATGGGTGCAGCTGAACTAGAATGTGTTAATGGGTTTCAATTTGCTTCTGGGAAGCTGCTTCAGTTCCATCATTGCCATTACCCTGGCAAGAAACTCACAAGACACCCCAGAAGTTGTAAACAAGGGACACCCAAGTAAAGATGTTAGAAAGGCAAGAACATCAGCTGCAAGTCAAAGAGAACTGGGTATGTGGTGTCTGGTTTTGTCTGCCTTTAAATCTGATCTGTTTGGGTTTTCTCCTCCTCAGCTGAGGAAATAATTCAGTAAAGAATACAGAACCCTCCATGCCATTGTCAGGGAATACAGGCTGAAGCAGCTCTGTGGGACAAGGCTCCACTCATCTAACTACTGGCTCATGGATCCATCCTGCTGGACTCTTGGCCTTGCCATACCGACCTTTCCACTGTGCAGCCACCAGCTATGGGAACACCACTGGTGCATTAGCAGCTGCCAGCTGGGGACACGAGCTGCTGAGTGCCCATTACATCCTGAATTCTCGTGCTGGCTTATGGTGGGATGCCATAAAACTTGAAACCCTGCAGCACTGAAGTCAAAAGCAAACTCCCACTGATTTCTCTGAGGCTGTGTTACCACCACTGATTGCACCAGTCTGAAATACTCAGTGTGGCTTGGTTTACCCGAGGAAGAGCCTGTTGTAGCCGTGGTAATCAGGGTATGAGCAACCAGCTGTGGAACGCAAGACCCTTACAATCTGAGAACAAAAATACAAAGCACTTTCTCTTTGAAAGTTCCCTTTCAGAATTCAGCTTCTATATAAATGTTCTGCTTGCGAGTGAGAAAGGCAGGACCTTTCTTTAGCTGCATCTGCAGTGTGGCCATAGATAGGGCTGTGCTCCTGGTTACTCAAGTGCAGAAAGAGCCGCTAAACCAGAGCAAGCGACTGCAGACGACTTAATTCCCATGCTCCAGGGCATGATATTGTTATGATGTAATGCGGCCAAGGCAAAACTGTAGGAAAATGCATCAGCATCAGCAGTGCCTCCTTGGGGAATAGGATTCATTCCGAAAACTGGAGTGAGAAGTTCTGTGTCGCAGGGAAAATGGTAAGAGATGGAACTAAGAGGTCCTTCGGAATGTCTTGGAAAGTACCTGTACTGGAAACCAGATAGCTCTAACCTTGTGCAGCCTGGATTAAAGTAAATCTCTGCAACCTCTGTCCGAACAGGGGATGTTTTTCACCACCAACAGTATATTGGTGCTTGTGGAGCTCTGCGGTTACACACGTGTCATCAGGAAGGCTGTACTGAATCTCTAAGGAGCAGCCGAGTATGTTTAAGAGTTGTTCTGTTCTTTAAAACCACCTGAAGCCTAAACCTTAGCGCAGACTGCCGGACAATTCGGACCCAATTAATTAAAACCAAGGGAAAAAGGCAAAGTAAAACCAGACACGTTCTGGACAGCCGGGCTCCCGCAGCGTGCGCCTCTGCCCCCCTGTCCGCCAGTTCCCGCTGGCGATCCGCTAAAGCCTTGAGGGAGGCGATTCCTCCGGGCGGGATCCCCGGGACACCGCGGGGCTCTGTCCGCTCCTTCCTCCCCGTGCCGCTTGGGGGCGCCATGGGCAGGGGGGGTCCGGCAGGAAGCGCTGCCGGTGTCCGCCCCCCCGCGGCGGTGGCCGGGGGGGGGGG
>JASSUY010009105.1:10000-21492 GCA_032466535.1 Forpus xanthops | reverse complement strand
TTGTTCCAACAGTTCCATGTCCTTTTTATGTTGAGGACACCAGAACTGCACACAATACTTCAAGTGAGGTCTCAGGAGAGCAGAGGGGCAGGATCACCCCCCTCGACCTGCTGGTCACGCTCCTTTTGATGCAGCCTAGAATACGGTTGGCTTTACATACTTTTATCTTGATATGGGCATATATAATCTTTCTGAATACCTTCTAGATGACTGGGTTTCTGTTTGTCACTACTCTTCAGGGTAGTTGAACAAGATGTAAGTGTACATATGGATGTTCCTTTTTTCATAGACTTTATACAGGTTATAGCACTTAAACTCTGCATCCTTCCATTTATAAAATCTAACTGTAAAAAAAGCCTGATTAATGCAGGTTGATCTTCCTGGCATAAAACCTAGTCAGTCACCCTTTCTACCTATATGTCAGTCCTACAGGTGCATAGTGTGTAGAAATGTCTGCTGCATGGTCACTACCATGCCATGCAAAGTAAAGCTGCATGACAGGTCCCAGCCTTTCACTGCTCCATTTAGCACTCATTACAAACAAAAGCACATTTCCAATACAAATGATGTGTTATGATATCAGAAGTATTTTTGCCAACCAGCAAAAATTAAAACCTCAAATTTTTAGCATATACCTGATAGGAGGTTTGCGGGATCTGACCCTACATGACCTTAATCTAACAGTTTAATTTATTCTTCATAGTATTTTGCAAATTATAGCAGAGGCTGGCTTTCAAGGATGATGTGCTAGATCATAATTTTATTACTCAAATTGCAGATTAAGCCCCACAGTAGAAACTGATTGAGAGCCAAGACTAAATCTCAAAAAAGAAAAGATATTAATGATCACGTGGCTGTTGATACCTTGCCTCTGTGGCATGATTCAGGAACTCAAAGGGAACCAGGAGTTGGGTATTGGTGCTTCTCACAACCCCGCCAAGATCATAGAATCATAGAATCATAGAATAGTTAGGGTTGGAAAGGACCTTAAGATCATCTAGTTCCAACCCCCCTGCTATGGGTAGGGACACCTCCCACTAAACCATGCCACCTAAGGCTACACCCAACCCGGCCTTAGAGGCTTCAGCTTCAAGCCCTGTGGCATCTGAAATCTGACAGAGTGGCTTAGTACTTTTATACTGTATTACAGCAGTGCCCCCAGCAGTGTAGAAAGCCTTATTCACTTTTTATTATGGAAAGAGTACTCAACTATGTTTATATTTTCTTTCACATGATTTCTCATGTGTCTAAGAATAATGGCAGTAGCAATTAAGATAACTGTGATTAATTTTGCTATTTCTTTGCTGGAATGAAGAAGCTGCAGAATTCCATGTTTCTTTAAAAGTAAGCATAAGGTTTGTTAAAAACATCAACTATAAAGGGTTTAAACTTTATAGGAATATAAGTATTATCTTTATCAAAAGTACTAACTAACACGTTTCTTTTGGTATTTTTAATTTTTGAGAAGTTTAAACCATATTTTGCTTAATTCTTAAAGCACTGAAATAACTTCCTTTTATACTTTCTTGTTTGCCGATCATGGGAAGACAAATATATTCTCAAGATATTTGAGACAAATCATACCTACACCTTTTTGTCTTCTGTCTCCTTCTAACTCCCAGTTTTCTAGAAGACTCAAGTCACTCTCAGACTCACTGGTATATCAATTCAAGCTTTTTGGTTCACTTTACATTTCCATGAGGTTCAACCTTTTTCCAACTGACTTAGCCCTGGTTTTCATCTTACTTTCCTATACACCCTCTTTTGGTTGTTCTCGACTTACAGAAAAAGCAGTTACCTTCAGGAGAAATAATGTAGTCAAGGAATTTCCATGCAGATCAGAAGCTTCTCCAAAAAGTCCTAATTTACTTTTTAAATTATTTAAGGTATTTTTAGATAATTAAGAACAGAGCTGGTCAAAAAGGATACATATTGCTGTTATTGTTTTATAAATTTCTGATGAATTTAACTAAGTTTAAAAAACTGTGGTAGAACTCAGTCCTCTAATTTAGATTACTAACTTAGTGTCTGCTTCATTGAAATTGTAAATGCCTGATTCAGCAAACTGAGTGTTGCTGAATACCCACTTACAATACAGTATACAATAATAGAGAGACACATTTACTAGTAAAGATCTACAGAGGAAATTGATGTCATGGTGGGGCTTTGGTATCTTCCCTTGTGTGGAAGTTAGTATCTCTGGGAGTTTTGAATGCTCTTTTAAATTGCATAAAGCCACAGGAAAAGTTAAGACCTTCTCTTCATTCATAATCTCCTCTAAGCAAAGATGCATAACAATGTAAGGTAGTCATAGTGGTATCTAATGCATATGTTAAAGCCATAAGGGTCAGGAAATCAGTAAGAGAAAGCTTGTGATGTGCGCATGCAGTTGCATGGAAAGAAAGCCCTTTTGGTTTAAGCCCTCCTCTGTCTGTGCATGTTGTATTAGATCACCAATGGGAAGAAAAAAACTAATCTGGTACTAGGATGTGAAAACCTTCCACATCCTCACAAGTAGGTCCCAAAAATAGGCAGCCCATTGCCTTTCCTCTCACTAACTCATGACTCATCTGTTTGCCTCTGGAAGAAGGTAGATAATCCATGCAGAAAAACTCTCTAAACGTTCCTTCAGCAAGAACAAATCACATGACCCAGATCTTCTGTTTCTAGTTTAGGCAGAGGACTTACAGTATCAGTATGACCAAACTGCAGCAGAGATATAAGTGGTGTATAAGTTCCTGCCCTTCAAATAGGTACCTTTCTGGTGGAGATAGCATGGGCCAGAGGCAGATGCTGTTAGGCAACCAGATTGTGGCCACTCTATTTTGTAGAGTAGTCCAAATATGGGATATTGGACCTGGAGTCTCAGGGTGAGAATGTGATTTGGAGCATGTTAAATATACTAGTAGAGAGGTAGCCTTTCAGGGAAGCTTTGAAGATATCTACATGTTTAGGCAGTCCTGAAAACTGGATGTGCATAAATAACCATGGCCTGGGAGTAAGACTGAGTTTTTGAAACCAAAATTTGGATGTAGGCACAGTGAATCTCACACTAGATTTCTTATGCTTGTGAACATACTCCTTTTTTTGTTTATTATTCTTTTGCACTTTCAAGTACACTGTTCTTGGTCTGTTTAGAGTTTAAATGCCATACTTATGGGGTCTTTGAGGGATAATTTTGTTTTGAGGAATTCTGTAAGTTGTCATCAGTCAAAACTTTAAGTGAGAGCAAAGGGCTGCAGACCAAGATGAGAGTAAACTATCACAGCTGTTACAATGCCCGGTGATGCTAATTTCTGAAAAAGAGAGAGGCCAAAATATGAAGTAATTCATAAAATCAATTAAAAGGATACAAAAATTAAGTCAATTAAATATGCAGTAACATTGCATATACTGTTATCTTCCATTCTTTTCCCTGTGCAAAAGAGGGATTTTTACCTAAACAGTAATCCACTCCTCCTTAATCTTCCTCAAGGCTCCCTTTGGCACCTCAGGAAAACAGTTTTTTAACATTACACAGTGTGTCCATAGCAGAGCTTGGAGCAGTAACTTGATATCCTACCACCTAGGCTACAGTGAAAAGCTACTAGGTCATGCAATTTGGAATCATAGTATCACAGAATAGCTACGGTTCGAAAGAACCTTAAGATCGTCTAGTTCCAACCCTCACTGGTATTGTTTTATTATACATCTTCTTTGTAACAGAGCTGAGTAAAATGTTGAACACTAATTCATTTGTTGAGAAAAGGAAAAGGTTTTTTAGATTTTTTTTCTGGAAAAGTTTAATTTTTTTGATAGCTGCACTTGATAATAGTAGCCCAGGTTTTTCAGAGAGATATTTTCAATAATTAAACTTTATAGTTAAATTAGAGCACTTTGTTTAGTAGAAAGTTGAGTCTTTACTTAAATAAATGCTTTTAATCAAAGATACCATATTCCCAAGAAGCTTTTTCCACATTACAAAGATTATTTTATTATTAGCTTTGAATTTGATTTACACAAGTAAAAGTGGTAAAAAAAGTCTGCCTTTGAAACTAAAGAGAAAACATAAATGTGACTGTATGCAATGAGAAGTAGGTGGTAATCAGTTTCAGTGGCTATAAACCTTAAATTTTTAAGCAATAGGGATTTTTCTTAGTAAATTTTTTGCAGTAAAATTCCCTTCACTGCAAAAGCTTGCTCAGAATAAGACTATAATTTTCCATCATTAAATTTATTGAATATGCATTTTCTCTTCCCTGTGATAGTGCAACTATAATAATGTTGAGATTTTGAAAAAAAGGACGGTTTGGTGATTACAATTATTTATGAAATAACACTGTGATCAGTATTTTTATTATTTATTATTTTCACAATGAAATCTGCTAAGCCTGCATTTGCTATCAAACTGGTTTTATGATGCAATTAAAAAGCTTAATATTTTGGCAACATGGGAGACGAGATAGCTGAGTCTACATCAATGAGTGTAACAAATATACATTATAAGAGGTATATATCCCTCATCAAGCCAAGGTGATTTTTATAGCAATTACTTTTCTTGGACTTCAACAAAAAATAACACATAGTTGCAGCTTTTTTAAGAAAGAATTTAGAAAAGGGCAAATTGGCCATCTCGATGGGTGATATTCACAAGGAGAAGCATAGCTTATAAGAGTTAGTCATTTGGATGTGGAAGATAGCTCATGTCCCCTTCTCTCAGCATTCAGTTCCATGTTTGAACATTTGAATTAAAAAGGGTGCAAGTTCAGGGTGGGTACATATAAATTCAAAGGGGAATATTTGCACAGTAACTGGTTTTAAAATAAAACTTTTTAGTAAGAACACTGTGTCTTTAGAAAACTGGACTGTTGTTCCCAGGCTTACAGTTTCACAAGATATATCTGACTTTTATGTTGGCTGTCTATACAAAAAGAACTTGGAAGAAAGAACAAAACCATGAAATCACTACTGGTAAGTCCTTTTTTTCAGTGCTAGGCAGTGAAGATAAACTTGTCTCTGATGCCGTTTTTATTACAGGTTTGGATTAAAGATTTATTTTCAATGACTTATCAAAATTAACAGGCTCCTTATTGTTCACAGTTTATCAGGATGCCCCAGAGCTACTTCAGCAATGAAGAAAGCAAAGCTGTCTGGTGAACAAATGCTAACAATAAAGCAGCGGGCCAGTAATGGTAAATTTTTAATCATTACCTTTATAAATATTACTTTTTTGCAAACTAAAGTTGCCTTTATTCTATTGTCTCTTTTTCCTACATGTGTAAGTCTTCTTTGTGTAAATAATGAATTCACTGTCAGTTGAAGTATGCTGTGAATATCTGAGCCAGCAGGGGAATGGTCAATCTGTCTACATAAATCTAAAACACTAAAATATTTCCAAGTATATTATATCATTACAATTTTCTGGTTCACATTCATTAAAGGTAGGTAATTGGTCTTAATTGTTGCAGGATTCAGAAGAGAAAAAGGTCTAATTTCCAGAGTATCAGTCCTCATGAGGACCTTTGAACTCATTTGGAGCTGTGACTCTGTAACCCCTGAACTTGTGCCATTACATTTCCAATAGTCTGCAATCCTTCCTGGGAACCCTCAGTTGCAAGGAAGCTGATGAAAGTATCTTGGATAAAAATCCAAAATCTAACAGTCAAATTACAATAAAAGAAAATGGAGATGCTTCATTTCAAATAAGTAATGCACAAAAGACTTGTCTGAGAAGTGCCTAAGTCCTGAGTTTTCTTGGAAAAGTTGATGCACTCACTTAGTCTGTGACTGTGCATTGCCTTCTTAATTTCTGGTTTGACTTTGAGAAATACAAGCTTTTCAACACAGTGCAGGAGGTGTTTCAGCCCACATTGCCAGCACGGCTGGGGGAAGCATTGGCTGTCTATCTTTGGTAGCTGGTAATCAGGGACTGGAAAATCTGGATGTAATTTTCTCTGCAGCCTGAGAAGTATTGGAAACTGTATCTGCTATGCCCAGGAAGAGTGCTTTAAGGAGTGGTATATGTAAATTTTGGGTACTTAGAGGGATGTAGGGCATTCCTATTAGAGTTAAGGACTACGGGAAAAGGAAGGTAAGATTCATACTAGAGTAAGAGTAAGAGAGTGGGAACACCAATTTCTCTAGCTTTAGGGGTTCAGACTTTGACTTGAGAGAAAACAGGTCTATCTCTTCCCAAGGCTTTTATTTTATGCTTTGTTATAGTAATTTAAAGGATAAATACCCGAAAACTTACAGTTTATTCCTGCCTGAATCCTTAAAAATGCAGGTACCTTTAAAATTCTGTTCTCTGAATGTTTGTGCCATAAAACCCCAGAAATCACTTCAATTTTGCAAATTATTCTGTAGATCATTATTTAATAATAACCTTCTGAACCAGGAACTTACTAAAAGCAAAAGCAGAAGCAAAATATACCCCAGCACCTCAACAGAATTTCACTGTACTGGGAAAAAAAAAGTCTTCTGAAACAAATGATTTTAATAACTCTGTAATATTGACAGACTAGCATGTCAAGATATTTTCTTTCCCTTAAGAAGATCTGTAAGTGGATACAGTCTTTCAAATAAGTTACATAGGACAGTGGAGCAGAAATGATTGCTGCAGGTACCTTTCTCATGATATGAAGTTAAATCAGTACATAGAAAAAGGTGTGTCTTATTGATCCTTTAAGCATTTTCAATATTCTCACTGGAAAATTACTGCATTTTTTAAAAGAAAAGTAGTGGAAAATAAATTTGTTTAACTTCAAAGGAAAAATTTGAAGGACGCTTCCTTTCTCTTTTTACTTGAATACTTTTAGTTAAAACAAATTTGTTTTCAAATATGAAAATAATTAATTCACTGAATTCTGATTTAAAGCTTAATTATTTTAACAGCTCTTTTATTTTTATATCACACAGGTATAGAAAATGATGAAGAAATTAAACAATTAGATGAAGAAATCAAAGAACTAAATGAATCCAACTCCCAGATGGAAGCTGATATGATTAAACTCAGAACTCAGGTAACAGTTTTATGAAGTCCTAAATTCAGCTGCTTTTTCTGCGTGACTGATTAAAAGAAATACAGGAAATATATTGTTCCCTTTTATGTTTCTTACATATTAAGATTTCTATCTGTGATTTGCCATTTATAAAGTCAGGAAACAATATCCATTTTGCAATTTCCACATCAGTTACAAGCATCATGGTCAGCTTTGCATTTCCCCTTGATAAGGTTGTACCTTTCTAATAGCAGTTAAAATCATGTGATAGCATGAACATTAACATAAGCTACCAGGTGAAGGAGTATAGATGAACAATATGGCTTTTGCCACATCTATCTTACAGAGAAAATTTAGGTAGGGAAGTGAATATCTGTTACATTTCACTTCATCATGTGCTACGCTATGCAGCCCTTGGTGACAGTAGTGGTCCCACACAGATCCAGTTTCTTTTAATTTCCATATAAAAGAAAGTCAAACCTAACAATATATTTAAAACCTCATTATACAACAGTCCTAAAACTGGATGGAAAAATCAAAGGAAGAACACTAGTTTCATTCTTTCCCTGGTGTTTTCCAGTGTCCAGGATAGCTTCTGATGCTTTTTTTCTTCACGATTTGAGCACAGACACCAGCAGGGAGATTTATCACAGTTCTCACCGTTTATCAAACTTTAGTTCCATGATCATGATCATCCAATTGATCTTGATGGAAACAGGGTAGACCATTCCTTGTTAATTCTTTGCTGCTTGTGCAGAAGAGTGCCATGTCTGTTGTCCTCTTCCTGTTGTATGCTCATAAACAGAAGGCAGGATCAGCCTCTTCAGCTTGTTTGTTTTTCTTAACATTAACCAAATCGATACTGAAACCTCACTTTTATCTTATGCCTGTATTTGGGGTTCTGTTGTCATTATTCAACCTTTATAGGATTTTACTTATGTTTAACATAGTTTTCAGATGTGACCACATAAAACTGTAGGGTAATAAGGGCAAAATCTACAAGAATGTCAAGGAAGAAGAATAATCAATGGCAAGAAAATTACATTCATTTATGTTGGAAGAATATGGTTCTAAGTTTTGAATCTGGCAGCTTCCAATCTGCCTCATGTTTTCTTTTGCTTAATTCAACATTGTAGGTGTTTTTTCACATGCAGACTGATTTAGCTGAGATTTTAAAAACTATGAAGCAGTTTGGCTGTTATGTGTACATTAGGCAAATGCTCCAATAGTCAGTAACTATCTGCATTTCTCATTTTTGTTTTGCCTTGATGAATTTTAAAATATATATCAATAAAGTTGTGATAACACCATCACAGGCAGAAAATATGTATTTTATGAGTTCCCAAGATCTAGCTAGGAATTTTGCATCGGGTTTTGATGTGTAATCAGTACAGAAGCCATACTTCAGTGGTCTCAGTTCTAGCTTTTATATCTCAGACTAGAGATGTTTCTTAGAAATCAGATTAGGTACTACCTAGGATCACAGCATATTTGTGGTAAAAAAAGCCTCAGCTGATGATTTTGCCATCAAGTAGAAAGGATGCTTTTCATACTTTGGTGCAGCAGATTTAGAAAAAGGGTAGAATGACTGGCAGCAACACATACTGTCATTAAGATAATTAATAGGAATCTAGAAAATAGCAGTACAAGAGACCTTGACATGTTATTTTGTCCATCAGTCTCCCTTTCCTACTTCTCCGCTCATCCTAAGCCACTCCTGGCAGGTGCTTGTCTAACCTGTTTTTTACTTACTACACCAGAGCTTCCACAGTCTCTGGCCAGTCTGGTCTAATACTTACCTATTCCTACCCAACAAGCTGCTGACACCTAGCAGAAAATCCTAGCAGAGTCAAACTTAACAGGAACTCAGGGGCCTCAGATTTGAATTCATACACACTCCTGAAGATAAGAAATTTAGACTGCCAAAATGTAGAGAGTTGCATCGTAGTAATTATCAATCTATTAAGAGGAGCAAAGTCAACAGTCCACTATATTTGCAATAGCAGGATTATATTGAATAAAATAAAATGTTTGCTGATAAACCTTTGGACAATCATTGCGCAACCTAGATTTCAGTAAGACTTCACAGACAGGGAATATACAATGGAAAGACAGTAGTTCCGTGAACACCAGAAGTAGCAACAGTCTTGCTTCATATGGATTTGCATCCCATATGATTGTAAGTGCCAGCAAGTTTTTCCTATGATAAGAACTTCCCATCCATGTAGAATCATTTACATTTAAGTCATGCTGCAATCTTTTCCTTAACTGGAGCATTCATAAAACTCTTGTTTATTCAGCTGCCTTTTACCTTAGGAAAGTATTTTTCATCTAAGATTTTCTAGTAAATTGTTCAAAAGTATGAGAGGGGCAGAAACACATAAAGGTGAGCTGGAGAAAGAAGAATCTGCAGATAACTGTGTGTTTAATATGAGCACAGATTATCCTGTTTTCAGAATAAATACAAGTGGGCATTCATTAGTTTCAAGGTAAAACATTGGGAGGGAAATTTCAGCCTTTAAGCAAGTGAATACAATAAGTAAGTGTGCCAGTTATCTTAAGGTTCTTACAGATGAGTACTAAATGCAACTATGAGGTCACTGATGAGCTGCCACAGTATTTGCAGATAGGTAGCATCTCACTTGGAAAAAAATACAGAGAAAAAAAGATCTATTCTAGTAGCAGAGCTCAGCTACCTCAAAAATCTACAAAATGCCATGTCCTACTCATGGTAGTGAGGCAGCAGCACTATGCCATGCTGAACTGGGCCTTCATCAGCATCAGACTCTTCACTTGGGACTGTAATATAATAAACAGTTTTTCAGGTTAAATACTGGAACATGACTGACTCTGACAAGCACCTATGGAAGATGTTTTGCATTTGCATGCAGCATTTGTCTCCAATATAAAAAAGCTGAGAGCCAAATAAGAGAGGAGGATGCGTTTCCAGTTTTAATGAAGTATTTTGCCTGCTATTATATGTTGTGGAATCAATTAAGTGTGGCAAAATGAAGCTCCTTACAGCTTGGATTAACTGCAATACAAACACCCATTGTTAAAGTGAGAGATACTTGAAGATTTTTTTATGCAACCAAATCACTTGTCAAAGTTACTTCTATCAACTAATGGGCTGCATTTCCATAAGCAACTGAAACTTCTATTTAACCAGAATAAAACTTTAGAGACCTAAGCACCTGATTGTGCCAACAATTTCCTAAAATCTATTAATCCATGGTCAACTTACTGTTCACTTGTCGTGGTTTAAGCCACCAGTTTTCTGTCTCACTCACTCCCTCCTTTTTCTTCCCTCCACTCCTGGAGGGATGGGAAGGAGAATCAAAAGAATGTAACTCCCATAGGTTGAGATAAGAACAGTTTAGTAGCTAAAGTATAACACGAAGCACTACTGCTACCACCAATAACAACAATGTCAAGAGAAATAAAAGGGAAAAGAATAAAGCTGCTCACCCAGCCCCACCAAGCTGTGCACCCCCACCCTTCCGGGTCTCTGCTCTCCATTTTTACATCCTGGGCATGACATGCTGTAGTATGGAATACCATTTTGGTCAGTTTGGGTCAGGTGCCCTGTTTCTGCTTCCTCCCGGCTTCCCCTCCTCCCTGGCAGAGCATGAGGCTCAGAAAGTCCTTGGTCAGACAAAAAATTACCAAGCACTAACTGAAAATACTGGTGTTATCAGCACAGTTCCCAGGCCCAAAATCAAATACACAGTGCTACACCAGCTACTATGAAGGAGAAAAATGACTGCTGCTGCTGAACCCATGATATCACTTAAGAACCTTTTCTCCTGACTGCTACTACCACACAAACCTTCAACCTTCCCATCAGCATTTAAATGTTATCAATTCTTCCCAGAGTTTCCAGTGCAGAAATGGATAAAAATGGATAAAACTCATTTTGAGAATTCAGAAACTTGTGTTCTTTGGCATTTTTTCTACTTCTCTAGCATTTTTTTTCCCTGTCATCAATGCATACTTCAGCCTACACACACCAAAGCACACTGCACGTTTCTTTTTAGAGGTTAATGGTTATCATCCACTGTGGAAAGTAAGGACAGCTCTCCAGAGAAAAGTGTAGACAGATTAGAGTAAGACCTGCATATGCTCTAGACGAGCCAGTTCTCACTTAAAGTCTTTATAGCTTCATAAGCACAGTGCTCTGCACAAGCTGGGGTAAGCTGCCTCTCAGCAATGCTTTTTAGCTCAAGAAGGGCACCATGTAAGGTCAGAGCTAACTTGAGTTTGGTCATCTGAGAACACCAGCAGAGCATACTGGCAGAGTATACTCTCCTTTGTCTTCACCTGTATATGTAGTCACGCCCTCCTGGCTATTGTGCAGATTTTCTTCAGTTTCTTCAGTTTTTCAAGCCATTGCATGTATTGCAGTGTCTGAATTTGTACGTACATTGCAATAACATGCAACCATTCAGCTTTCAAAAGCAGCCCTGTGAACTTGCATAGATTCAAATTATACTTAAAAAGAGCTGAACACTG
>JASSUY010009105.1:0-5000 GCA_032466535.1 Forpus xanthops | reverse complement strand
CATTACCCCTTGTCCTACTGCTACAGTTCTTAATGAGAAGTCCCCTTTGGCATCCTTGTAGGCTACTTTCAGACACTCGAAGGCTCTCCATGCAGCCTTCTCTTCTCTAGGCTGAACAGCCCCAGCTTTCTCAGTCTATCTTCATACGGGAGGTGCTCCAGCCCCCTGATCATCCTTGTGGCCCTCCTCTGGACTCCTTCCAACATGTCCTTCTTATGTTGAGGACATTAGAACTGCACACTGTACTCTAAGTTGGTTCTCATGAGAGCAGAGTAGAGTGGCAGGATCACCTTCGACCTGCTGGTCATGCTCCTTTTGACACAGCCCAGGGTATGGTTGACCCTGACCAGGTGTAGGACCTTGCACTTCACTTTGTTGAACTTCATAAGGTGGGCATTGGTCCACCTCACTAGCATGTCAAGGTCCCTCTGGATGGCATTCTTTCCCTCCAGTTTACCAACTGAACCACACAGCTTGGTGTCATCAGCAAACTTGCTGAGGGTGCACTCAATCCCACTGTCCATGTTACTGAAAAAAAATGTTGAACAAGACCAGTCCCAACACTGACCCTTGAGGGACATCTTTATCACCAGTCTCCAACTGGAAATTTGCATGCGGTCATCCAGCCAATTCTGCATCCATTGTGTGGTCCATCTATCAAATTGATGTCTCTCCAGTTCAGAGACAAGGATGTCATCTTGGACAATATCAAACACTTTGCACAAGTCCAGGTAGACAATGCCAACTGCTCTGCCCCTGTCCATTAGCTCTGTAGCCCCCACATAGAAAGCCACCAAATGGGTAAGGAATGATTTGCCCTTAGTGAAACCATGTTGGCTGTCACCAACCAGTTCATAATTTTTAGATAAGATGGGTAACATTTCAGAAAATCTCATCTCCCTTTTGAGATCACATGTAAAATTTTGTGCTTTTATTTTACCTATTTATTAGTAAAATTCTGGATTTTTCTTGCTCAAATGTTTTCAGACATAATTTATAGCTATTTATGATATTAGTTCCCAGTACCAGAATTTTACTGCGAATGCATGA
The DNA here is from genome assembly GCA_032466535.1 of Forpus xanthops. Lineage (NCBI taxonomy): Eukaryota > Metazoa > Chordata > Aves > Psittaciformes > Psittacidae > Forpus > Forpus xanthops. The sequence goes on along the minus strand of JASSUY010009105.1, from coordinate 3,950 downwards.
CTAAATGTTGTTGTAGTATTAAAATATATTTGTATTCAGTCCAAAGCTACAGGGCAAAATGATTAAATATGACCGTGTTCAATCCTGATAAGCAGGCAAATCACTGTATATAAGATATAAAGAATATATCTGGTTATAAATCTAAGCCAATAATTTTGTCACCTCATGTCCAGTAAAATGGATCACTGTGACCAAGAAACAAGTGCATCCCACTAGACCTGGATCAGTACACCAGTAGGCTACTATGATGCAGAGTGAAAAAAAGCATCACATTCTCTACATTAGTAGTGAGCTGATCAGCAGTAGCTGAAGCAGTTAATGTTCATTCCCAAGTCCTCTTTCCTGCACACATTAGGGTTTCTTCTGATAAATCCTTTTGCCAAAGGATATGAGCCAACTCCTCTGGCCTCATAAGACTATTTTTCCATTGTTGCGATCAACTAACCCTTCCCTGTGTCAGTGGATTTAACCCTTCTTGAATTTCATCTGACTTAATCCTTCTTGAGCCTACTGTGCCCAGTATCTCAGGCAATGACTTCACAAATAACATTATATCTCTGATGCTATTGATTGAAATACTTTGCATGTCATTTATTACATCATCATATTACATTTTCCTTGCTTGTTCACTGATGGCTCTTAGACTTGTGATCAACTGTTCTATTTTGATTCAGTTTCTAAATGCAGAAAAAAAAAAAACCAAAATAAAAAAATCATTATTCTCTAACCTTGCCTTTCTATTTAGTCCATCACATCATCAGATCTTTTATGTGCAATATATTAGTTCTATGCTGATCAATCTTCCCTTCATCTATTTATGTTTTTTTTATTTAAGATCAGTAATCAAATTATTGGCCTCAGTAGTACCAAAAAGAAAAATTATAGCAGAAACTGTACTCACAAATAACTTTGAGCTATCTTGTCACTTCAATATACAGAAAATTTTCACTTCCATCATAAAGGATAATGTGGAATGGGTCATGTGAAATAAATTATTCATTTAACACTTTCTGTGGAGAAAACCAGATCTAAGTCTAGAGTAAAAAAATGTCATTGCAGCAGTTTTTTCATGGCGGGCATTGGTCTCTGAACAGAACATTTAGCCCTGGCAGCAGTTTTCTTAACTATCTCTCATGAACTGTAAGGAATAATTTGTGGATTCTCCAGGGTTTGCTGACTGCACAACTTCCTTGCAAGTCACTTCCAGAGAGCACAATCATCCAACTGTCTGTGACATAGAAGAATAAAAAGCTGCAGAACAAGTACACTGGGTCAGTAAAAAGCAAAAGAAACAGGACAAAGTCAGGCCACCAAACATATAGGCACATAAAATGGACAAAGTAACAAAAAAGTTAGGAACACTTGTGCTAACACAACTACTGAAGAAGAAAAAGGATACATGATACAGTGGAGATGGAGGGTGCAGGCACGCAGTGGAAGTTGCTCAGAAACGTTTTTTTTTTCCTGGATTTTATGTACTAGCTCTCACACTTAGTCCTTGGTTTCTTGCTTTTGCATTAGGGTCTGGGTGCTGCCTATCTGTGAAAGTTTAGATCCTTTTGCTACATGATTTAGGATGTTAGTAAGAGACGATTCAATCTTAAATTAGCATCCAATGTGTCCTGTTGAAAATAAGAAATTCTTAACATCGAAAAGTCAAACAATGCTTCACTGAAAAGAAATCAAACCAAAATTCTGTCTCCTACTGCACACCAAACTTTAGGGCCATGCACTTTCCATTGAGCATGTCTAAGGAACAACCAACTGTATGGTTGGGGATAACTGATCAAGTTTCTTTCTCCAGCCCTGAAAAACTCTCTGGATTGCATCACCTATATTTGTGGGCATGCATAATTTTGCACAAGCACCAAATTTTCATTTTGATACTTAAAGAAGGGGTGAATATCTCCCTGAAGAACAAAACTTTTATACCAAGTTATTTTCTTCGTCAGATCTTGTACACTTATGTGAGAATGTTCCTCACTCCTGACTCCTCTGGTGATGCTTGACCTGCTATATCTCACCGGTAGCTCTGGGGTTGCATGCACAGTGGTCCAGAGCCAGTGATACCTGCAACAGCTTCAGAGAGACCATCAGCTCCAGCAGAGAGGTTGCTGGGGTGACCACAGCATAGACTGCTTCAAATTATGCTTTGCAGAACACTCTTAATTTAAGTCCTTTCTGTGGTTATTTCTCATGAAAATATGGTATCAATTTCTATGCTGTTGTTACTTACAATGGGAACAATACAAGTAGCTGCATGTTTTTTCCATTTTTGTGGTTATAATGAGCTGGCTGTGGTTATTTTAAATGGCCTTGTTACTTGAATTAATATAAGTAAATGTGTTATATTCAACAGGATCTGAGCAGTGTGCTGTTAGTAAATAATATGACTTATAAAGATCGAGCTATTCAGTGACCCTCCTAACATATAAACTGCTTCTACTCAATTCTTCAGTGATCATGGCTTTTATAAAGAGAGAATAGAAGTGCGCAAGTCATTACCAGATTTATACATTAAGGAGATGTAACAAAACGAAAACAGGTTTTGAAATTTTCACATATTTAAACCTTTCTCTGTATGACCCATGTTGTCCTTGCGTGAGACTTTGTTCCTAAAGAGATTTAATCTCCGCATGCATGAAGCTTTAGATTTATATTTTTCTTGTAACAGTAACAGAAAAGGCTAATATGTGCCTGCTTTCATATAATCTTAATTTGTGAAGTATGCTGCCTCACAAAATCCCTGGCCATGCCCCAGAGCCCTCAGGCTCTGCCGAGATGGATGTCCAAGATGTGTGAGAACACTCATATTTAATCAGATCAACGTTAACACCTCCACCAACAGAAATATTTAAGCCTAGGTAGAAGTCAGGTCTCAACTCTAATATGTGCAATATCTAAACCTTATTGCTAAAATAGACATTCTAGTTTTTCTGATTACACAGGGCATGATACCTATTCACCGCTCATGTATATGTACCCAGAAATGCTTTTAGAGTTAAAATTTAATCAAAAATTTTCGATTAAAAATTCTGTCCCCAAAGACTTTATGCTTCCTAAGAAAAGATGGAACAGGAGAGCCTTTCTGTGGTATGCCTCTTTGACCAAGAATGACTTTACCTTTTAGCTCACCTTTCACTAACATTTTCAGTAAACTGCAAAAATAAAAGGTCACAGTATTACTGTCACAAAAGGTTACTACTTCTGTTACTCTACCCAGGAAACCAGCATGTCAACATCAATAGCAGCAAATCTAACTACTTCAAGCCTGTTTAGGAGAACTTTTTTTGTCAGGTGTAAAATTTTCTTATTCTCACCTCCTTACTTATATCCCACTTTCCTACTTCCTCTTAAAAAAAAAAAAAAAAAAAGAAAAGTTTTGAATTTTTTGATGTTCACTTTCAATTATTCCACTCTTTCCCCTTTGCATCATCTGTGGTTATCAGAATACATGTGAGAATAATTTTTGAAAATGACTTTAGCTGGATTTCTACCCTAGTAGGCAGGTCTGGAATACACTGTCTGGAAGAATAATTAATTCCAGAAGGAAAAAAGAAGTAATCTTTTTAACCAATTGCATTTACTGTTGGACAGCTGATGTACGATACTTAAAATAAGGAGCAAAATTGCAGTATGACTCAAAACAGATACTGCATCATCAGCCGAACTGCTAAGGTTTTGTAGTCATAACTTATGTGACTGTGTATGATTATAAATTAGTTTGAACTGACTGGGATAAAAAGAGATTCTTTTTCAGACTAGGTGTGCAAATAAGCAAGAAGTGATAGAAATATTCAAGGCCATTCAAACCCTTCAGAGCTCTCAAACGAGGCTGCTGTATTTGTTACCGGAGCTGCTGTATCTGCAGTGCTTGCCGGCTCTCTCACCTCCAGCTGCTCTTTGTCTGGGTCCCGATCTTCCTCCTCTGCCTCGCTGGGAAGTGCTGC
>JASSUY010009104.1:13399-35487 GCA_032466535.1 Forpus xanthops | reverse complement strand
GCCCATAGCAGGGGGGTTGGAACTAGATGATCTTAAGGTCCTTTCCAACCCTAACTATTCTATGATTCTATGATCATCATCACCTTTGGTCCATTGTAAAACTGAAACCTGAAGCAGTTCACAGTAAGCATTAAATTCTCAAGGTGAATTTCAAGGGATAGACAGAGTGTCCAGTCTACTGAGGGCTCTGAACAGAGACAGCTATGAACTTTTTATAGGTCCCCATCAGAATTAGGCCACATTGTTTTTAGAAATACAGTTAAAGTTCTCTTTTTTCTAGCTCCAGTAACAATACACGAAAAAAGTAGATGTTGAAGGGAACTGATGGCTATAATTTCACATTTCAGAAGCAAGTCTCAGATCTCTTTGCCCATTTCTCAGTTCCTGTCATAATTGCATCTCATAATTGTCATAATATTTTGTATGGATACCTACACATCGCCTGAAATTCATCGTGGCTAAAAGCAGATTCCTAATTGTTTATTCTTTTTACTCCAGATCCTCCGCTATTTTGTTTTCACCATGGTTAGGGATTGTTGTGGTTATGACCTTTCTCAGTATCACAGCTACTTGTGTCATCTCTGATCTTGTCCTCCCATTAAGCACTTCAGATACAGGTAGCTTTTGTTTTATGTTGTTTTTCAGTATGTCTTGTCTAACATGTCCTTCCATGTTTGTTCATGTTCTTATTACCTTTTATCTCAACTTTCACAACATCTTTTCATCTATCTTTTGAAAGCATTACCTTACTAATATCCTGTCAGAATTAAGATGCAAAGATCATTTTCTCTGTCCAATTTTTTTATTATTTCAGCATTGAGAAAAGAGGGCGGTACAAAATTATAAAATGAAAATATAAACCTTTAGAATCAATTTTAAGTAATGTTAAGATTGATGGCTTTGTAATGGAAAATTACTGAGATGTATGATATACAGAGAAAAAATATAGAGTACAGCTAGAGAGCATGCTGAGAATCCTTGTACAAGATAAACTGCTGTAGTTGATGTAGTTTAGGCATTTATGACCTTAGTACAAAATGAGTATAAGAAAATCAGGCTAGAAGAACAGGACGTAAATGTAGGGAGTATCTGGAATGGCAGGGGCCCAGGATGAGCTGTAGTTAAACTAACTGATAAGTAGGATTACAGGATGGTTGTTATGTCTGCACTGTTAACAAGCTGATTAAGCTGATATAAGCATCTAATGCGCATGATTCAAAGGCTGCCAGCAGTGATGAAGATTGTTGGTAGAAGTAAACGACTCTGAAAGAGTATCACCACATTTTTGTACACATGCGGGGAACTTTCTGGAAAATGATGTAATCCTTATGTAGCCTCATGAATATGTATGTATGCTCCGTAGCTATGTAAGGACTGCTTGTGTAGCAATACGGGGACACGTTAGGAGGATTTAACCCCCGTGTCTCCCGGTGCCGCAATAAAGAATACCTGCTTGTCAACTAGAAAACCTTGCTGGCAAATTTGTTCCTGGAGTTTTCTCAAAATCAGCATTTTTAATTCTCTATTCAGAAGTTAAAACTTCACTTGCACCACTGCGTTCAGTTTTGAACTAATTGAAAGAAGTCTGAAAGACAGCACTGAAATTAATGTGGAGGCTTGTATGGAATGACTTGAGTTCAGGTTGTTTAACCTGAAGACGAGATTTTAGATAGAAAGGCATGAAAATCTTCAACTGTGGAAAAAGATGCTGCAGGGAGGAAAGGAAAAATCTGTTTTCCATGTTCAAGTTGGATAGGACAGGAAATAATGGATTTCAATTGCAAAAGGGAAGATTTAGGTTACTAATATGAATTTTTTAGTGATCAAAGTTATGAAACATTGGAACAGATTGTCTGGACAGTCTGGGAAAAATCCTTCTTCAGAGATATTTAAAAATAGCTTGGGCCAGTATATACCTGAGGTGATATTGGCCTTGTTGATTATGCCTTCTGGCATGAAGGATGGATTAGATGATTTCTTCATGTAACCTTCTAGCCTTATTATGATTATAATGTTTATATTGCTAAATATATCCACTCTCTTGAGAGCTTTGAAGACCAAGAACTAAGACCTGAAATTAGATTTGATAACTAAGGAACAGTCAGCTTTTAATGAAAGAAAGTGGCTTGTTGAAATGCACCTACTGTATTAAATGTTGAAACATTAGAAATTTTTCTATATATAGGAATGTATTCGCATGTGAAGTGCGTTACTGTAATACCCTGACTCAAAAGATAAAAAATATATGGCTCACTGTGGGCACATTAGCATCTGACAAGCTGGAATACTGCCTCCTCACTATCCACAGATGAAAGAAAGTGCAGCAGCTGTTACTATTCAGGTAGCTGGTAGTGATGAAGAGCCCAGGAGGAGCCTGAGGCAGTCTACTGCCTTGACAATTGCAGGACAGATGGCCTTAGCTGTGATTTATATTACTAAATATTTCCCTCTTTCCACCTCTGTGTTGTCTGAATCTAGCATCATTCAGGTGGTCTTAATCCAGGGTATGACTCAGGTAATGAGGCATTACATTTGTAAGAGATGCAGAATTATATACCATCAGCAGGAGTGTGAGACTATACAGGAAATTTTATCTAAGAGTCAGTCTTAAGTAATTATAAATTCATATTTTTTTATATTTTTTTGAAATATGGTATATTTATTCCTTCTAGAAATAGTCTGAGTAGCAAGTTCCAATAAAACAACTTCAGAAAATATAATCGTTCTTTCACCCAGTCAGTTGTAGTAATGCTGGACTCCTAATAGCAGAAATGTGAGATTCAGGAGCACTTTTCAACAAACTGATACAAAAAATTCTCATAAACTAAAAATAACTGAAGAAAATTATTCACAGCAGGAATTGCAGAACTTCAATCTTCTGAACTCTAAAGGATTGTTTTAAGACTAAAGTTCAAGATTACAACTTGCTGAAACCCAAAAACATTTCTAAATCTTTTTTTTTGTTTGTTTTATTATGGAGGCACGGATTAAAAAGGAGAGGAAATCCATTTCTGAGCATTGGACTGCAGAATAAAAATCTTCTGAAGTGATAAAATGCATTTAGACTCCAGAGTAATTCAGCTAAATATGCCTTAGTGCCTGTGATTGAAAAGGAGAGCATAGATCACTTAATATCAATTTTGGTTATGAGGTAGGAAACTGCCTTTCTAGGCCTTACTATGTCCAAATTTAATTTTCCTTTTCTACAAACACAAAATTATTATTATTTTTTTTTATTTTTCATGTGATTCCTTCACGTGAAATAACATTTCACGTGAAGGAATTGAATATATTCTATATATAGAATAGAAGGAATTCATGGGTAGATAACATCTACTGAGAGAAAAGAATGAATAGGACATTTTCCTTTCCTGATGTAGATATGTATCTGAAAGGTCTCAATACCTTCTACATGAACTTGATTTGCTGGTTGAATATCTCATTTTATTAGAGCGTTCTTCCTGTTAAGCATTTTGAAAGATGATGATGATGCTACTCTTTCTTTTCTTTATTGGGATTTTCAGCAGAAAATATATTGTTATAGATATAAAATACACATATATGTATAGATAAAATAGAATTGTAAAGTGGTAGAATCACAGAATAGTTTGGATTGGAAGGAATCTTAAAGATCATCTAATTCCAATTCTCCTGACATGGACAGGGACACCTTCCACTTGTCCAGCTGGCTCAAAGCCCCATCTAACCCAGCCTTGAACACCACCAGGGATGGTGCAGCTGCAGCTTCTCTGGGCAACCTGCACCAGTAGCTCACGACCATTACAGTAAAGAAATTCTTCCTAATAATCTAATCTAAACCTACCCTCTTTCAGTTTAATGCCATTACCCCTTGTAATGTTACTATATGTCCTTGTAAAAAGTCCCTCTCCAGGTTTCTTGCAGGCCCCCTTTAGGTACTGAAAGTCTGATATAAGGCTTCCCCAGAGCCTTTTTTTCTCCAGGCTGAAAACCTCCCAACTATTTAAGCCTGTCTTCATATATTTATATATGTATGTACGCGTATATAAATATGTCACAGAAAATGTTGGCAGAGACTTCAGGAGATCATCTAGGAAGATTAACTTAATAGTTAAATGATGTTGCACATGGCCTTTTCATGTCAGGTTTAGAAAAATCTCCGTTTTCCACTGCTTAAGTACCTTTTCCACAAATTTTCTTTTCCTCATATGTAGTCAGTTTTCCCTTCCTTCAACTTGTGACTGTTGCTTCTTTTGCTCTGCATGCTTCAGGAGGGCCTGCCTTTGTATTTTTAATGACTGCCAGTTTAGATAGCTCAGTTTTAAGTACGCATATATATGTCTGCTTAATGATACAAAATGCTTTTTCATTAAAATAACGTCATTCTAAATAGTTCTAGTCAAACATTATTTTTTTATCAGCTAGAGGACCTACTTCTCCGCTACTGTGATTCTATTTTTGTTAAACTTAAAGGGTCTTCATTTTTTATCAAAACAAAGGATCTACAGTGTTTTGTTCTGCCCTCATAATTTCCTCTATTTTAAAAAATATTTTTAAGCTATGGCAAGGTAAGAACAAAGAATCCTCATTTTTTTTCCAATTATTTGTATACAACAGCTCTTTTTTAGGCTTTTCAAGAGCCAACTGGAAAGCTTAAAGTAAGGACACGTGAGACTTCAGAGATAATATGCTGTTTTACGCTTGGATTATGCTCATGCAGCCTGGAGCCGCACATATGTTTAACTCATGTCCTGTAAAATGTTAACTGTAAAAAAAAATAAAATCCATACATATTTGTCTTATTATAACTAATGGCAAAATTCAAGATACGTAGTCATTGATTCCAAATGTAGTGGCTACTGCCTAAAGAAAAAATCCAACATCACTGATGAAACCCGTTTTCTAGAGAGAAGATTATGTACTATCTGCAACAATATAACTGCATTATCACTCTGGTTTATGAGGACATTGAAAACTGTATTTCAGTTATCCTGCCTGTATAGCAGACTACTTTTTATTGGCTAGCCTTTGATAGTGAGTGTTCTTCATCATCTATCACCCATTTAACATTTAGAATATTTACTTTAGCATTATCAACAGACACTAAAGGCCAAAAATTTCTTCCTCCTGATTACTGACCAACAAAATAAAAAAAAAAAAATGGGTCTCCAATGGACAGTTTTAGAGCAGCTAGATTCTGCCTGTAAAGGATTGTCGGTAGTGGAAATAAATAGATGGATTTTTGAGGCACAAAACCATAAACTTCACAGGAAACAAAATGTAAGGGCATTTCACAAAGATAAAAAGGAGGCAATAATCTAAAGGTATTGACACAGTACACTGAAAAATATTCTGTTAAAGGAATTAAAATAGTTTTATGGTGAGCAAGGTGTGTCACACAATAATTTGAGCCCAAGAATTTTCCAGAAGGGTTAGATGTTGGCATTAATCAGCATCCAATTCCTCACTGCTAGGCATCCCACCAGAGCCTCTCAAACATATACTCTCCCAGTAATTGTACTACTGTGCTAATAGAGTTGGTTGTTTAAGAGAATCTGAAATTGTGTTTCCTTTGGCTAAAAAGGAGCAAACTATTATTCACATGGAACTCAGTTAGGCTGAGGCACCTTCAGACACTGTTACTGTCAGGAGTCCATTAGGTCTGGTTGTGATGCATCCTATGACTCAGCTGCTTCCACCTGCTCTGGCAATCAGCCGAAGGCTCTCAGAGCCTCTTGTAATTCTTCCCTCACAGAATTTGGATGAAGTGCTCACTGCTTCCCTACCAAATGTGTCCGTGTGCATTGAAGACTTGATATGACCACAGGACCAATCTCTTTGGATGGCACCATTGTATATGGCTTTTGTTTCTCGTTACAAATACACAGCATCTATTTCTGGGAGGTGGTGACACCAAACACTCATGATATTTAGCTTCTTATTTCAGACTCTGCAACCTGATACATCTGGAGGTCCTAAATCTTTGGCATGCCTTTTCTCAGTGTTTATTTTCAAATAAAAAAATAACAAAAATCCTCTCATGTTTATTTTCATTCATTTTCTACTGAAGAAAATATTACTGTGAAACTCTTTTTCAACAGAGTTATCTTGAGAAGTGAATATGACTATGTAGCCCTTTTGGTATGTTTCCTATTCTGACATCAATCTTTGAAAACCCATTAGATTGGAGATAACAAAGACTCCCTTTAATATTTTACAATAGATATTCTGAAACATCTTGTGAGTACCTGCAGGAAACATTCCATAACTGATAGATGTGATAGAGACATAGATTATGGTCTTCCTTTTTATTTTAACACAACTCTAAAGGCCTGGGAACTCCAAATCTCCTGCTTGTTTTTTTTGTTTTGTTTTGGTTTGGTTTGGTTTTTTTTTGTACAATACTCAGGCTTTCATACTTGCACAGACAAATGTCACTCTGATTTCCCACACTTGACATTGCATATTTATGCAAGTTCTGTAGTTCTGTGGCATCTGTTGAACTTCAGCCATCTGGACTCATGTTCTAGCCTTAGGCATCCATAACCTAACAATATTTAGCACATCTCTTCCCATATATAAATTCATTTGGCATCTTCTGAATTGCTGTTTTGAGCAAGGCTCTAGTAGCTAAAGAGCTTTGCTCAAAACAGCAATTTGGAAGATGCCAAATGAGGGAAAATCTGTAGTAAAGGTTTTCCTTTCAGATTAGTCATCTGTAAACTCTATTTCAAAGTTATACTGATGTATCTCACTTTTCAGTTAGCTTGACAACAGTACACAAATAAAATGGTTTGTGTTATCTTTATTGAAATTGTAAATCAATACAGACATAAATGCTGTTTCTGTCTTTTTCTGAAATTGTTTATCAAAATAGTTACTTCAGGACGCTCAAGTGCTACACTTGTCAAAAGGATTGACACTATGAGTTGAGAGGTTTGCTGAATCTTGGGAAGGGCAGGTTGTTATACCACTTCATGGCATTGCTCATGCCAAATGGCTACTCATGTCAAATGGCTTCTAGGAAGTAACATATGGGTTTAGAATTCCTTAAATCTGAATATCCTATTATGGTAACCACTGCCTACTTTTGAGTCAGAATTTTGATCTAACATTTCAGTAGGCTGCATGATATTTTTTCCTCTGTTCTCTTCAGCTCAACAAATGAGTACATCACATCACATATCTAGTTCTTAGCTGTCTGTCATATGATGTATGGAAGAGGGAACTGTACACCAGTTTATCCAGTATTTTTAAGAACATCACTGTCAGGGCTTCACCTATTTTCTGATAATGTAGACATGTTAGAAAAATAGCTTTAAAATTAGAATTCTGTTAATGCAATAATTGCCTTTGCATTTCAGTCTTCTGGTGAAGTGCCTACTGAAGAACAAGCACTCAAAGGGATATTTTTGTCTTATATGTTTTGCCCTTGGCATATAACTTTTGTCATATGAAAGCAGAAGGAATCTCAGTAGTTCTGAGATAATTCAGGTCCCTACCCTTCTGAGTCCTCGTTTTCTCATCCTATTATCAGCTTATCTAGGGCTGGTTTGAATCTGTGACTTCCACAGCAGGACTTCCATTTTTTGTGCAGCCAATATGCAAATAAGCACTTTCTTGTGCTTATTCTTCTCCCCATACTCTTCTTACTACCACTACTTTCTCTGTAAAACAAACATAATGATCCTTTTAGAATGGTTATGATTACTGGTAAAAAAAAATAGTTGCTAGTCAATGCCTCCAGTCATTACAGGTATAGTTAACATGGAACCTAGTAGTTGTACAGGATTGGGGGACTTTTTTCAAAGAAATATTTTCATCCTTAGAAACTAGAAGACAGCAGTCCAGGATGGTCATGTAGGTCCATGAAGAGATGTTAATAAGAGAGACAACTCATTATAATTAGTATATAGTTTCCAGTCAGAACACTGAAGAAATTAAATCATAGAATCATAGAGGCATAGAACCAACTAGGTTGGAAAAGACCTTTAAGATCATCAAGTCCAACCATCATCCCAGGACTGCCAAGACCACTACTAAGCCATGTCACTGAGGGCCTCATCCACACAGTTTTTGAGCACCTCAGGGATGGTGACACCACTTCTCTGGGCAGCCTGTTCCAATTCCTGATCATACTCTCTGTGAAGAAATTTTTCCTACTATCCAATCTAAACTTCCCCTGGAGCAGCTTAAGGCCATTTCCTCTTGTGCTATCACTTGTAACTTGGGAGAAGAGACCAATATTCACCTCACTGCAACCTCCTTTCAGGTAGTTGTAGGGAATGATAAGGTCCCCCCCTCTGAGTTTTCTCATCTTCAGACTAAACAACCCCAGTTCCCTCAGCCATTCCTCATGATACTTATTCTCCAGACCCATCACTAGCTTTGTTATCCTTTTCTGGTCCCACTCTAGCTTCACTGGTGTTCTTGTAATGAATGTAATTGCAGAAAAATCATTTGGACTGGGTTCTACTTTTGTCTGAGGCACTATTCTCTATTCCTCATTCCCCTTCAAAGGGGTATGACTGTTTCCCTGCAGAGACATTTTGAAGAACAGTTTGTTTTGGCTTGGTTGAGATCATGCTTCATCCAAGACCAGGTTGGATGGGACTTTGAGCAACTTGATCTAGTGGAAGTTGTCCCTGTCCGTGGCAGAGGGAGTGGAACTAGATGGTCTTTAAAGTCCCCGTCAACCCAAACCATTCTATGATTCTATTTCTGTATGCTTTTTTTATGCTTCTCATGACATCCAGCAATCTTTATAAGGGTAGCAATGTCGTCCTGGCAATTGCTTGAAGTCAATCATGGATATCAGCCTTCAAAAGTACTAGCTGGAAAATACATATATATATATATATGCACAGCATTTTTACACTTACTGGACTACTTATTCTCCAAGGTCTATGTTCTCACACAAAACCACACAGGAATCCATAATCTTCAGATAGAATTAAATGCATTTGATACTGATCCACAGGACAGATACAGCAAATAAAGAGATAATGTCACTTCAGTAGCCTGATTTGGCATGCACATGTAGGATTTTGGGAGATTGTTGTTGTGGAGTTTTTTTTCCACCCGTGTAGCAAAAACATTAACAGTGCACTTCTACAGAGCACCTACAGTTTCAACTATTTATGTTCAAAGCAGAATCCACTCTTCTGGACACACCACATATTTTAGATTGGGATCTATCATAATGACAGAAGATAATGTCTTCCATTTCTCCAAAGCCCCAATTTCTCTCATAAGATGATAATAATTTTCAGGTTTTTTTGTAGATTCTCATCAACAGCATAGTTTTCCTTGTATGTTAGTGTTTCTCAACCTTATAGCTTTACAGGATAGAACCATTACCAGTTTCCTCAGCCTCCACTCTAACCTCCAAACTTTTCTAAATCCAGCCAAGATGCAATAGTTGCAGGGTGCCTGATATAAGCAATATGTGCTCCCTCATGCACGGTGTTACTGTAATTATGTCATGTGCAATGTTATATGACCGTTTTAACTTCCCAGATCTCTCAAAGTTACATGGGAAAGTCAGCTTCATTACAACAGTTTCTCAGACCAGGTCTGTGTTGACAAAACCGAAAGTATTCAGCTAAGGTGAGTCCTTTAGATGAGGGAAGAAAAAAATGAACATATATGAAACAATATTTAACACCTGCAAAGAGTAAGTAGAGAGTACATGCTGGTTTCTGCTCCAAGACAATGTAAAAGCAGCAACACTCATTCCTCAGAAAGCTGTACTGCAAATTACAAATTCACTGTTTTCCAACACGGATCCAAGTACTATAAGGGGTTGTAGGCATGCCTTGGAGCTGCAGAAATGATACATACTGAGGGATTGCTTTTTTATCACAAATTTGTCCTGCCCAATGGAAATGTGCATCAACTTCTGTTAATTTAAAGGATTGCACAGGAAAAAAGTTTGCAACAACCAAGCATGGCCCCAGGGGCAGGGCACACCACGAAGCTGCACGCGTTGGAGTGCCCATTTTTCCCTTCATTTCAGAACAAATAAGCAGTGCCCTCTACTGTCCAGCACCAATACAACAGCACACACCTCGCTTGGGATTAGTTTACACAAGTGAAAATGGTGACAGAGTACAAAGGCATGCTTTTCCTTTCCACCCTAGTTATCCTACTTTTTTCCAAGGAGCTAGATTTTCCTGTGCATCAGCAAATAAGTTCTACTGCTAGGTGTGACCCATACTATCAAACTGTGTCAAAAACTGTAACGTTTTTGATGTCACATCCTCATTGGAGTCTAACATGAAGCATATGTATTTATCTAAGGTTTCCCAGATTTCAAATGGTCTCCATGGATTTTATTTCTAAAAAAGGTAACAATTTGAATGACCCGTAACATAATCCCAAACCCAGGGATCACTATCCTCATCTATTTTCAATAAGTGCAAATAGTGTAAAAAGCTTCCTCTTGCTAATGTAGTAGAATGGCTAGGAATATGACTTAGTCACCTCAAAATAGTAACTTTAATTATTCCCTCTGACTTCCTATCCCCAGCAGTTCTGACAATCATAATCCACAGTTAATGTTTTATATTTGCTAATGATTAGACTGACATACACAAAGCAGTTCTGGATTTCGCTTCATATCAAAGTTCACTTACTAGATGGTAAAGAGAACATGCATACAAGCATCTCAGTTGCCCCAGATTTGTGTTTAATGTGCAGAACTGAGATGTGTGCTTTTGAGATGAGTTAGCAGGTCCCATATGACAACAACATTAATCTGTATATGGTTGACGTCAACTAAGGCTTGTCTTTTCTGTAAGCTTGTAAGCTTTTTTTTTTTTTTTGTGTTTGTATTTAGGCCAAATTGTACTTTTATGATGTTCCCATTCTTCTGATTCTGTGCCAGCCCACTGAGGCTGGAGTGACAGAACAGCTAGATGAATGTTTAGCTGTTAGCCAAGGTTAACCCACCACAATTTCTCTTAAACTTATATTTCTACATGGCTGAAACAGAAGACTCTTCAGTAAAATGCCTCCTTACCTAATGAGTATGTACTACATCCAAATACAGACTACATGTTTATTTAAGCAATCCTACTTTTCCATGCCTATTACATCCAAATACAGACTACATATTTATTTAAGAAATCCTTCTTTTCCCATCTGCGGTGATTCTTTTCCTTTCCCACCCACCTCTCCCCACAACCATCAGTGGCAGAGATGATGATCATGATCATTTTTGGTCATGCTTACACGTTCAGAGTATAAAATATTATAAAATAATTAAACTGAAAAGATTCAGATATCCTAAAGTATCTTGAGACTTATTGACTTGAATCACACAGTAAACAGTAGTAACTATGTTCGTTTAAATTAAATAGTCATTGTCACCTTTATGATTCTATAAATTAGTAACAGCTTTAGCTCTCTAAACTACACGTATGCATTCCTTAGAAATTTTTGTCACCCTGAAACATAAAATGTCCTCGCCAAATTCAAATGCAATGGTTGGAGGTCTTCACTTCTATAGTCAGTGGAATAATTCTGTTCTATAAGAACACTAAACCAGTTGCTGAAGATGCAAAGTGATTTTACTACGAATATTAATATGTAAATATTAAAGGGTGAATTCAGAAATCTTTGCAGGAACAGGTAACACCAAAAGAGCTGATATTGTGACTACAAAATCCACAATATTTAAGGGCCTTTTTTTCTAATGTCAATTATTTTCGCATTAAATGTGGTTTCCTGCAAAAAAAAAAAAAGTTTAATAATTTTATTTTGAACACTTAAGTACACTTTGAAAAAGGAATTAAGGAAAATACAGGATAACAATGCTCAGTGAATACTTAAGGATGATTGTAAAAAGCCCTTATATTTTTGCAATGCAATAATGTTGCTATTAAATCAACTTATTTGTAGAGTAACTGTCTTATGAAATCATGCTAATGGTATATCAAACTAACATAGGCAGTTGGTGTATATTTTATGATACAAGATTTTAATTTATTTCCCATTTAAACTGACATCATTTCATGCATTTGGAAAGCTATTCTTTCAACTGTATGTATATGTACAATATACTATGGGAACTGAAAGCAGTCACTGCAGACCAACTTCTTCCTCTAAACCAACTAGACATGTTTTATTGAATAAGATAATCAGACAGCTTGAATAATGTAAATGTTGCCTATGATCACATGATTACAAAAGGCAGCTAATACAATTAAAATCCTCCTAGTGAAAGACTGTTATAAAAGTTCTATAAAGTACCCAGATATTTTTGGTGTTTAATTTTTCCTGCACTCACACTATTTTCTGTTTTCTTCATACATGTACTCCAACTTTTTGAGCTCTCCACACACTGAAATATAAAAAAAAGATTAAAATTATTTAAGATTCAGTCATTAGCCATACAGAAAGTTTCCACAGGTTCTTGTCCTAGAAGTGAAATGTTAGCTTGTCTCTTGTCAGTTAGTCTTTGATGTTTTACACACATACACAGAATAATAAAGATTCATTGATTGACTTCTGTTGAGGCTAACCTTAAGATTTGTTCCACTGTGCAGTAAGCACTGACTTAATTAAGGCAAGGAAGGAGAATCAATTTCTTACTTTCATCAAAATATCAAGGCATTTCTAGATAGGCATAGGATTTACTTATATTTAGAACTCAGTTTTGTAATGAATGAGAATCAGGAGGTTGAAATATAACATCTTTTTCTAATAGTTTGAAGAAAAGAGTGAAAGTGTTTATGCACTAGTGAATGGCTTACTAATAAAGAATTCTGTTTCAGGGAAACTGAACATTTGTGTGTGATGATTGTCCTGAAATAGAGTTTTACGGCCTTTGAAAGTAAATGATTTGAAACATATCACAATATCTTGCAGGTTTTATATGCTTCAAAGTTTTCTACTGAGCTGTAAGGTTAGTCAGAAACAGACACAGAAAGCAGCTACTTTAAATAAGAGCAAGAAAAGTCCTTTTTTTTTAAAAAAAAAAAAGCTATTTAGAAAAAAAGATCAAGTAATATGTATATGAACAAGTAATAAAAATGGAAGTCATTCTAGGTCTAATAATTAAAAACAAAAAAAAAAAATCAAACCACAAAATGGACTTCTCTCCATTTTTTCATTCACTATATATTTACTTCAATAAGTTCATTCAATGATAAAGTTAATTTTCTGCATTAAAGTCAGTGGAGTTGGGAGAAATATAAAAGATCTGATCATACCTAGAAGTCTTAAAATTCCTTACGATGCATATATGAAAAAATAAGTATTTTCTAAAGTTCTAATAAAATTAAAAATCAGCACCTAAATTCCTTTTATATCTGTTTTATGAAGATTTCTTTTCCAGGAATTATAATGAAGTTACAAGCAGTTATTAATAGTTCTGTAAATACATATCTGCAGTGGTTAGGCACCTAGGTTAGTGTCCAAGTTCAGCACCCCTCAGCTCAGGGCAGAAGGCTAATTTTATCTCCCATTGACTTAATATGAGCATGCCATAGTCATTCAACAAATGGAGTTTATCCTTTTTTACCACATGAATAACTGCTTTTTTGTGCCTGATTTCTCTGAATGTGTTTTCCAGCTTATGATTATTTTCAGAAGGCAAGACTCTTGGTTCATTTTTAAAGATAAGAGACACAAGCCTACTGTCACAATGGGGTAGAAAGCCATCAATCCCATATTAACAGAGCCTCTCATATACACATATAAATACCTTAGGTCAAGTAACTCAAGTGTTTCAGTAGCCCATCTGTCCTCAGTGTCTTTTCCTTCTTAATATGGGGTGATTCTTCATCCAACTAGTGCATAAATCTAGGTTACCTTACTGCACTGTGAGGGATGCCAGGCTGGATTACATTTCAGATGACAGATGAAAGAGCACTTACCTGTTTAGATTCTCTTACTTCTACTATTTCATGCTTCTGACTCACCTGAAAAAAAAAAAATTATCCTTTTTTGTGACCTACAAATGGAAGGAATCTTCCTCTTGGCAGCACCACACTTCTCTTGACATTCACAGATGCCTGCTCAGCACATTTTTATTGTGAATGGATTTCTCTAACTATTCCATTAGATGCAACAAAGTAGGAATTATCAGGGGTATCTGGGCCTAAATGAATGATAAATAGTAACTCCAGAAAAAACAGAGACCAGGAAAAAAATCCCTGTGAAATTAGAATGGGAATCACAGTTTCGCACATTCCACCCTTTATGTTTTGAACAGAGGTCCTTCTGGGATCCTCATCTCACAATGCCCTTGTACAATCAGGACTATTAGGAATATATTATCTCTTCTTTTGGACTATGGTTAGAGATTTTATTTTCCCTGGATACTTTGTTGACTTAATACTTAAGGGTAACCACAAAACAGTTTCTCCATCCTCTGAGAATTTCTGAGATCTAAAGTTTGCAGTCATTTGGGATAAAAACAAATCAATAAATGAAAAAAACAAACCCACCATCTCCCCCCCCAAAAAAAAACAAAACTCAATTATTTTTATTTTCCTTTAGAACATGAATTCTTTTCGTAGACTCTAAAATTCATTGTGTTTAAATTAATGCTTGCAAGTGAATGGTGATGGTTTTGACAAGATAACATTTTTCTATTGGAAGAAAAAATTAAAAAATCATTAAAAGAAATCCAAATGATTTCTTGAGCTTTGGTACAGTATGCTAGCATGCTCATATGCTGGTGCTTCTGTTGTCACAGAAAGAAAGACAAATAGGTGGTGGTACATAGACAGATACATTTGGCTTGATAATTTACACTGCTGCTCAGCAACTGTATAAAGATGTAAATCCCCGTAGAATGTTAGGTGTATGTTGTTTGCTTCACTTCTGTCGGTCATTCTGAACTTCCAAAATTTTTTCTCTTTTATCTTACATTCCCAGCTTATTTCAGCTTTTCTTCCTCACCTTATATCTTATTTCTTGATCCTTTTTATTTCTATCTTCCAATTCCCTTCCTAGCTCCCGTCTCCATTCATTCATCCATTCTCCAACTTCTAAAAAAGTATATTATGAATTTCATTTTCAGGAATAGAAAAAATCTCAGAATCATGGCAGTGGAAATATTTGTGCTAAAGCTACAAATCAGGGAGCTTTAAGGAATAAAACAAATCAGACCACAAATAAACCAACAAGCAAACAAACAAGAAAACAAAACAAAATTAAACAACAACAACAAACAAAAAAACAAACAAACAAACAAACAAAAAAACCCACAGAAGTAAAACAAAAATTCTAAAAGGAGATTAATTTGAAATCTTATGTCTTGAGATTCTTATGTGTTTTCAATGCTTTGAAATGTCAACATCATTTGCCGTAGTATAATAGCTAGTGGGTGCAAGTATACTGTTGGGTCCAAAGGAACCTAATCAATCTAAGCTTTAAACCAGTCTGTGATTTAACATTTTCCTACAGCAAAAAATAGAGTGGGCAAAGACATTGCTTTAAAATTGCTTCCTGGTGACTCTGAGGGCAGAGAAATTGCCTATTATCACGTTCTCTGGCAGACCCTAAACCCTGTCCAGTCTTTCAATATTCAGGAAAACATTATAAATATATATAATATATATATAATATATATATATATATATGCACGCATATATTTATATATATACACACACATATATATCTATATAAAGTGTATACACACATAAGTGCTCACAAACTCAAGCGCTCATAGGCTGTGTGTTTAGGGGTACTTATAAGATTTTTACAATTGCTGAGAAAGGATAAATGCCTCCACATTATAATAAAAGGCCCTTTCAGTTACATTTGTCAGCAGTAGCTAGTTATAAATAAGTATCTAAATCAGGTGTGCAATGTCTATTAAAGAAATAGTACAATATCTTATTAGTAGAAATAGATATCAGAGGTAAAAATAAGCTATTGTCTGGTCACCCACCCAAAAGACATGAAATATATTGTTTTTCAGAGATTTTTGTCAGAACTTTTGAGGTCCTCCAGAAGCAGTCAGTGTAACATGGAGTTCCTTAATGCCTTTTAAGATTTCACCATCTGCAAATGTCTCTCTGCTTCTGCTTCTCCCTCTTTTCCTCCACCCCCACTTCTCTCATGTCTCAAGAAAAGTATATTCCAGCCTTCACTGGCTATAAACAGATAAAACTGACATAAGGCAAATGTTTTTTGGGGCCTGCAAGTTGTGGTGAATATTCAGCATTTTTTTTTTTTTTTATTTTAGCTTCAAAGAGAGTTGTTTTTCTGTCTCTCCATGGCCATCTTAGTATCATTCATGCAAGGCAAGAAAGACAGGGAAGATCCGAGCATCCTAGATTTTCTTCTCTTCTTTGACAGGCAGTAATGCTGTTCATAACTGCTGCCACTTTTCACCCTCAGAAAAAAATCTTTTCTGACCTGCACAACTGTCAAAATGGACACATACGAATGAGCCTTGTGTAGGCTGAGAACTGCAATATCAAAGCACCATTATTTGCACACCTTACCTGAAAACACTGGTCCTAGGCACCCCTTGCCCTGTCTCCTACTTAGTTTAACCCCAGGCCACACAGTGTGGCTCACTAATTGTGGAATGCTGTTTTGAATACAAGGTTCAAATAGCAAATTTAAACTGTAGATTTAATCTTACAGAACTGTTGAGATGTATGTAATTTTCTTCCACAAAAGCTGAACAAAGAGATGATATAACGTTATGATTGTGTAAATCTTCTTTCAACACCTCCATTGTACAAGTGTAGTCTCAGTGATTGAATAGCAACAAACAAAAGTTTCTCTTCAATTAAACCTCTGTGACTCACAAACACACAGAAAGCTTCATCTAAGGTATCTACTATAATTAGATTCCTCCTTTAAGGCAAAGTGCTTTTGTTTTAAACATGTTTGGAATAATCCTTGGAAAAGAAAACAAAGCGATAAAGATCAGATATCTGTTTTGTTCTGATTAATTCCTTTAAAGAAAAGTCAGAATTTTTCATCGTAGCTCTTTAAAGCTAGCTATAGATTCACACAACAACAAAAAAAAAAAAAATGTGGAGTTTTGCTGCCATCACAATTCAGTGCCCATAATCAACAGATTTGCAGCAAGCAAATGACAGTCAGTAAGTTATAAAGGATTTCAGCAGTGATAGCTAGAGGGGAAAATCAGTATGTTGCTATTTTCAACAACTGAACAAATGTAGTTACTGCTTATGCTTAAAAACTTAAAGTAATTTTAAGACTAGAAGTAGACATAATGTGTAGTAAGGAGAAATGTAAAATGTTCGCTTTGCAGCAACATTCAAAAGCAGTGGGACATCAGGATTCATTGTTGAGTATTAAATAAAATAAATATATTGATTCTATTACAGAAATATTAGCTTTTTATGTAAAAAAAGACAGTGTGGGATGTTATACTGGAAGCTTTAATATACCACGTTCTTTCAACATACAGACATGCAAATCTTCTGCACACAGGCATTCTAGGACATCTTAACTTTTAAGTGTTGTTCTGTTAAAATCAGACTGGTGTGCTAGGTATTCTCTCATATTAAGAGATGGAGGGAGCAAAGTGATGGGCTCCCCCTAAACCAGGAGAGGTGCCGTTATACCTGTATTATATTCTTGAGACTATTCCTTCATCTATTGTGCCAAGCAGCCCCAAGATGCTAATAGAAGCTGTTAGACATAGCCCAATAGATTTGGCTAAACCTTTTTGTTTATGTGGAAATGGTGCAAGATTTAAATCCCTTGATTGAAAAGGTAGAGTACACGCTAACTTCAGACATACGCAAATGAGAACTGAATCATCTTGAGTATTTTTGATGTACATATATGTTAGTTGGGTAGATTGGTCGTGTATGACAAAGTTAGGCTTAAATGTTTACTAATGCATGTCTTTATTACTGAATATCTACATTTTTTTTTAGGAGTAACACTGGGTAGATAATGGGGAGGGGTGGAGTGTGTTCAGTTTGATTCCTTAATTTGAGGATATAAACAGAGTGGAGGTCAGGGATCAGTTCATGTTCAAAACAGGTTGACATTTCTAAAGGCTTTTAGAATAGACAGAAGTGCTTGATTCTGGCCCCAATGAGACTGATCCAGAATGCGGTTGTCTCCCAGGAAAGGTGAAAAAGAGTGACTCAAAGTTTCTCCCAACTTGCTTCTTCCCAAAACTCAGAGGGGACTGTCCTGTCTCCTGCACTGAAATCCTAGCCCACTATTGCGGCATATCCTAAGGCATAACAGGAAATAACAGTCCTCCTATTACCACTGGTGACAAAAGATCTGGGGGGAATCATGTGGTGGAGATCTCTTCTCATAGTTTGGGGCAACAAAAGCACCCTGTCTGTTCTTGTTTCTACTCCACTATAGGTGACAAAATATTTTCAGGGGTCTACAAGTGTAAGTGATGTGATTTCACCATTGCCAGTGCCACGCAGTCCTCCTGGAGATTTTCCATCTGCTCCAGTCCAGCTGCAGGATCCACCTGGGAAACCACATATTCATGTGTCTTGTTCCTCCCTCTGTATTATATTGAAAAGATTGGGCTAAACACATCCTTTCCCACCTACAGTTCAACATTGCTATTATATATGACAATTTTTGTCCAAGAGAATAAAATACTTTCTCTCCAAAGGTTATCTTTTGCTCTGCACAAAAGACCTATGCAGCAAAATCAGTCTTATTTTCAAAGGAAACCACACAGGTGTCCCTCATACTTGTTTTAATTTTTTGGTCATACAGTCACTGTCACCATAGATGGCATAAATTACTTCCCTTTTCCTTTTCACCAGCCACTTTTGGAACCTGTCTGTCTTCTGCAGTATTTAAATGATGCTATCTTTCCAGAAGCTCTTTTCAAGTCCTCTTTCCCCCTTACTGATTTATAGGTCGTGCTCTATTGCACAAATCTCCAAATGAAACGCAGACCAGCTAGTAGTAGATCAAGGTGCTCAACAGCTAAACAATAATTATTTGATTTTTTAGTTATTTAGCTTATGATTTTTTATTTGTATAAAGGTAAGTTATAACAAAAATCATAGCAATAAGAGAAGGAAGTGTGCAATTACTACACTAGTAAGTTTCAGGTTAATATTTTCCTATTCCTTGAATCATTGCTATATGTTCATTTTTCCCATTCTATCGCTGTCTGTAAAGCTTCTGGAAACCTTAGATATGTATTTAAAAAAGAATAAAATACTGAAATTTAAGATTCATTTTCTTCTTTCTTTTTAAAAATGGGGAAATAAAAGTGAAGGACTTTCCCTATTTAAAGTCTCATTGAGATAAAATGATACAGTTTATTTCAACAAGGGAACATCTCCAGAAAAAAAAATGGAAAAGCAATTGGAGCTATTTTATTTACAGAGCCCTGAGTTCCAACAATATTATTCCTCTTAGTCCTTGAGGAAGTAATATACTCTCACCCTTAAAACGCTGTAAGTAGTCGATAATCCATTATTACAGTAAGCCGTACACTCTCACAGTAATTATCTAATAACCCCTTATAAAAGACCGTAGCTTCCTAATCTGTTTATAATTATCATTTCAATGATCCTGTGCATTAATGTCTGACCTTCAGCAACTCTGACCTGATCTTAATTAGCTGTAATATCAAATCATCACTATATAAGAAACTAGCCATGACCAAATGAATGAACCCCAGGTACAGTTAATTTCTGAAGCAATTATCTTTTCATGTAGGGAGATTTAAATGATTATCTGCACAATTTCACACAGTTTTATGTAATTCTGAGACATTATAAATTCTGTTTTAAATCATATTTCAAAGGCATGGCTCTGCAGACTGACTTCGTATAGTACATTAAGATACCAGAATAGTATATCATACTATACCAGTGTATAAGAGTAGATGATTTTTGTGTCATTATTTTCTATTATAAAAAGTGTATTTCACAAAGTGATAAATTGTAGCTAAAATATATAAATATGTGCCAATGTAGTCTAGAGGCTAGTGACATTCAGTATAAATTGTATGTCATTTTAAGGAAATGTTGCACTATATTAAAATACTGTAAGTAATTGATAATAGCATATGTGTTAAAGCAAGATTAGAAAATTTTAAATGTGTATTGATAATATGCACACAGTAATTACAATGTATTTGAGGCTGAGTATCATTTATCATATTTAAAAAGCTACTGTATAAAAAATGAAAATACCACAGAAAATATTTGAAGCTGTTCTTTACTCACAATTATGCAGTACTGAGGGCATAAGGACTATTTAATGCATTATTAAAATACCCAGGATTTTGATGTATAGTTTAATCTGACTAGAACATAGCACAGACTTTCATGCCGTCCCAGCCATTTGCTTCGTGCTTTTCTACACACACAGAGACACACACACTGGTGGGAAAATTCACAGTCTTTCAGATAAACCAAGTAATTTAAGATTCAGAAGGCAGTTCTATAACCAATACATGTGTGTGTCATGTTAGTGCATTTTTTAACGATACATCTCCGGGAAAACCCAGGAAGCATTCATTCAAACAGGGGCGTGTTTTTAATTTGGTTCTTGGGGATGGGGTAGGGTGGTGGGGGAATTATAGCACAGCCTTTTTATTTCAGAAATTGCAAACCAGTTGCATGAAGTATTTCAACAAGCGTATTATTTACTGTCCTTTAGTAACACAATTTATCAAAGTTAACCATTGAACTTTTTTATTCAGAGCTCTTTCAAATGTTAACGTCTCCTACCTATAAGCCAAAACATTTGTCCTACAGCCATCAGTTGAAGATAGCAGCCTGATGAGAGTGATTGATTTGAAAGGTAATTTGAATGGAAGATGTTGTGTACATCCTCTTCATGATGCCACAATGACAGCTCAGACAACCTTTCTGTGATATATCACCCAGGGAAGCAGAAAAAGAGTAAATTTAACAAGTGGCGTTGCCTTCTTATCACATTTTTCTTTTCTGCTAATTTAGTATCTTCAATCTGTACTATGTCTAGTTATTTGCAAATATCAAAGATAGTCAACAGATGTCTTGTCTTACCACTTAATTAAGTCAAACATCCAGTAAATAATATATAAAATCAGACAATTAGTATCCACAAGCTAAATAAATATAAGGAAATAATTCTTAGAAATTATCAAAAAGTGATTGAAAAGAAATCCTACCTAGTTTTCTGATCAAATGAAACCATCTGTTATCCCCTTTATGGGTCGATTTCTTTTTTTTTTTTTTTTTTTTTAACTTCCTTTCCATATACACATATATTTAATTCCTTCCATATACTTAAAATCAACCATGTGTTTTATAGGTCCTGGTAATTTCATCCTTTACACTTTCAGCATATTTCTCTCAAGGAAGAAATTGTTTCTGTTTATATCAAACACTGAATAGTCAAAATCATTACATAAACTTCATCCATTTTAAAGGCTGAGCTTTTGAAAAAGTACAATTAATTGTTTTCTTAGAAAATGAAATATTCTTTTTAAAAATACTGGAATATATATCTTTTTGAAATATTATCATCTTGCTCTAAAATTCTTTTCTGTTTTAGGTCTCTGTCCTATATTTCATTTTCATATCTTACAGTTGAGATACACATATGGCCACTTCAGGAGACTTAGAATCAAAATCAAATTCCTCTCTTCTTCAAAAGAAAATAAGTCTACATTTTAATCCAAGACATTTAAGGAGAATACATATTTCCTTCTTTTTCACCTTCAGTAATTTTAGTGCAAAATCTTGCTTCCCCCCCCCCATATATTTCACTTTAAAAAGTAATCTAGTAAAAGCTTATATGAATGTTACTACATTAGCTCATGTGTTTTAGAAGAAAGAGTGGAAGCAAACACACCATCTAATTGGCAAGAGCTGGAAGCATTAAATTTGTGCAGGAGACAAAGACACCCAGGCTTTTTGTATGGATTACACTTACTTTGGAAGTAGCTACTTGGAAACTAGACTTTCTTCCATAAACCCACACACGTACAGACAAGTCTTTCATCTTCTTCTCCTGGAAAATATCAAGCCGGAGGCAGCTGGATTTTGAGTCTAAATTGTAATTACAATATATCTCATGAGTCAGATGTGTCTTGCATAAGCCCCAGTGCTACATACTATAAAACCTTCTAGCATATTAACCCAAACCTTTATTAATCTTTGTCAGAA
>JASSUY010009104.1:0-13299 GCA_032466535.1 Forpus xanthops | reverse complement strand
TCTTTGTCAGAACGCTGGTATATGAAAGAGGATGATAAAGAAATATTGTTAGAGGTAGACAATTGAACATAAATGAGTTGGAGATTCACAACACAGATCTTGAGTAAGTAAGTCCCATATTTCTGGGAGGTTGTATGTTCAAAACGAAGTACAGTTCTTGAAGTTGTTTAGCTTTGAAGCAGTTCAAATCAGAGATCATGCATTTGTTCCATGTTTAGTCAGTGCCTGGTATATCAGAAGGCCAGTCTGCAATGTCAAAGTCCAGTATAGAAATAGGAACCATCCCACTTACTTTATCAGTGATGCAGTGAGTTGGAGAAACTGATGCTAGGCTTCAGAAAAGTGCCAAGGACCGTGTAGTGGTAACCTACAGGTGTATACAATGCAAAATTGTTTGAGATTGTCTAGAAAGTATTAATATATGGAACTGAACTTATTTAGCTATGACAAAACTTTCTCTCATGAAAATGTGTTCTTGGGAGCTAGTGAGCAGAGGATGCACAGGCAACATTTGCTGTAGCGCATACTTAATGATGACGATTCTTCCTCCACTAATGCATTTTTTAAAGCTTTTAGTAGCCAGTCTGTGCACAGGACCTACATGTAGGCCTGGTTCAAACTCTGAATGTGGGTCTGCCTCATAAAGGTTTGACTAATACCAGCTAAGCAATGTTATTTAAAGTGCTTCTAGCAGCAACAATGTCTGTGTTTTGGGGTACAATAATTATATTCATTACATTACTTGTCTATTTCTTTGTCTAGATGTAGGGGGGGATTTGACTTTGTTAAGGAACTTCTCCAAGAGTGCATGAGCTATGCTGCTTTTCATACCAGCTTTGGGCAAGGGCTCGAACAGTGAGGTCTGTCCCATAATAGAACTTTATATTTTGAAGTGGAAAAAGATTGAAGGCATATATTTGCTTTTAGGCATAGAAAGGAAATAGACATCTGAGACTTTTACTTGGCTTGTACAGTTTTTTCTGGTATTTGTTTTTAAAATTACTTAATAAGATCTGTCATATCTTAAAAATTTAGACTCAGGTGAGCTTGATTTAGAACTGTGGAAAACAGTTTTTTGCAACATCTTAACATTGTTTTTAGGTATTTCCCCAAAGGCTGCAGTCTTCCTTTTGAATTGAGGTTTTACTGAGATGAAAAGAAACTCTCTCTCATTGATCCTCATAGGAAAGGCATTTGTCTTTGAACTCTATTTTTAGAGATGTTTTAACACATATTTACACTTGGGGGTATACAGTTAAATGTAGTTTTGTTTAAAATTAACATGTTTTTGTTTACTTTATAGGCAGGTAGAGTTCAGGATTTGTACATGAACTCACTTAACATATACACCTCCTGAGAGCCAATGTTTCCTTTGAAGAATTTCTTTCTTACCTGCATGCTTCACCCCGCTGCGCTAAGAGTGGTGGATCGGAAAGAGAGTTTTCCATGCGTTATTATTACAGCTCAGAAGTGCCATTCAAAATAAGGCTCCTGAAATTACTAAGAGCTGTTCTAAATACAATCTTTCATTCTGCATCTATCAGACAATAACTTTGTAAGATTACCATGTGACTTTTAGAATGGGACAATGTAACAGGTTTTCATCAACCGATTATAATTGCCTTCATAATTTTAATATTCAGTGATTTTACCTAATTTTTCTGAAAGCTCATTCGCTGCACACCATATCTGCTCTTTGAATTAGAATGGCTATACCATCTTACGACCCCTGTTTCATACTGATCTAATAGAAAAGTGAATCAGGTTATAAACTGATAATCTTTACTTGGTAAACACCAAGGCTGAACTTTTATACTTAGGACTTCTTTGTAAAGAGACAGTAACGCTTAGGAAGTCAGGTTTTAACATGCCAGGTATGCCAGCAGGATTTCCTTGACACAGTCTTTTTGCTTGTGATAAGGTCTTTCCTGGGAGGCCACTCCCTTCACTTTCACAGCCTACAGTTAGATTCTTAGTAATTTGAGGATGCATTTACATGGAAAACTTTTTTTACAATGTACAACAGGTGTGAACTTAATGCATCCTTTCTAGTCAGGAGTAATGTGCCATGTCAGCAATGACAACATACTGTGAGATGAAATTAGACAGAGTTACCTGGCAGCCCATGAAGTTCTACATGGAAGTCATCTCTTGCATGGTTCAGCTGCATGTGCTTTTTTACTGGGTAAATATGGGCTCTCAGCGTACATAGATCTCAAAAACTGACAACACGTACTTGCTTGTGGCCTCTGCCATTAAATTTATGTGCATAAACTCATAAGATCCCATTATTGTGTGATAAGGGCTGAAATGTTTAAGTGAGTTAATTAACAGTGTGTAAATTAATCTAGGATAGTAGCTACAGGACATGCTGGTTTTCATTGGAAATAATGTCCCTTAGCAAATGAAGGAGGCATGAAAGGGATTTTAGGTGGCAAAGCCCTCTTCTCTTCCACTGGTTGCTCTATGCCAATTAAGATACTTCCTCCTGTCTCCTAATCTTGTTAATGTCCTAATCTTACTTGTGGCCCTGCAGTTCTTTGACAAAAACTGTATTTAAGCTTATCTAATTCATCATTCTAAGATACCATGATCTTTTTTGCAGTCTATTTTCTGTTCTCCTGTCCATCATCTGGAACACCTATGGACAGCATCAGCCCATTTGATATTATCTTACCCTTAATTTTGCTAAGACAAGAAACTCCTACCTCTTCATCAGTTGTCATTTCCATTTTCCTGATTCCTGTAGTAGTCTTCTACATTTCACTGGTGTAACTAATCTCAAAAATGGATAATTGGAATCATATATTGTGGGTATTTGTGCAGAAAAAAGAAAAAAATCAGTAGTTAAAATTTCAATTGTCATCCCATTTCTGTTGTGTCTGTCTTTGAGGTCATGTGATTCCTCTTAGATGGCATTTTGATATTGCTTTTTGTTACCATTTAATTTCAGGAGTACCAGCTCTTTTGTGCTGAATCATTAATGCCAATATGAAAACATTCTGTCCCAGATGTCATCCTTGGGTGTTTAAGGGCATCCTTCCAATTTCCAGTTTTACTAGTTACTTTCTTGTTTACTTTCACTAAAATACTTACAGAATGTCACAATATCTCCCCAGTACTGTTTCAGAGTTGGAAAGAAAAAAAAAAATTAATTAAACATGGTTTTTTTAGAATAATTGAGAATTATTACTAGGTAAAGCCAGGGAGTTACTGATGGGACTGTTTGAAGTTAATAGAGTGCTAGTATGTTGGGTGTAGATCTGATCTGTCTGACTGTAATTAGATACCAAATTGACGGGGGTTCAGCAGTAGCAGTCATTTTTCTCCACCTTAGTAGCTGGTGCAGTGCTGTGGTTTTGACTTTTGGCCTGGGAACAGCACTGATAACACAGATGTTTTTAGTTACTGCTCAGTAATGTTTACTCTGATCAAGGACATTCTGAGTCTCATGCTCTTCCAGGGAGGAGGGGAAGTTGACATGAAGCAGACATAAAGCAGACAAAGGACACTTGACCCAAACTAGCCAAAGAGGTATTCCATACCACATCACATCACGCCCAGCATATAAACTGGGGGGAGCTACCTGCAACAGCTAAATTGCTGGCCGGGTGGGGCTGAGCATTGGTCGGCACATGGGGAGCGGTTGTATTCTGTTCCCTTGTTATTTCCCTTATCATTAATATTTGTGGTAGCAATAGTGGTTTTGTGTTATACCTCAGTTACTGGACTGTTCTTATCTCAACCCATGGGAGTTACATTCTTTCGATTCTCCTCCCCATCATTCTGGGAACGGGGGAAGTGAATTGGGGGAGTGAGCAAGTGGCTGCTTGGTTCTGGGTTGGTGGCTGGGTTTAAACCACAACAAAAATATATTTAGTATCAATGCTATTTTTGATGCTTTGCCTCATTGCAGGAAGGAATGAATAATGTCTTGAAACACGAGTTTCTACCAAACTGGGAGAATGGAAAGAGTAAAGCAAAAGTTCTGTAGATGGGCCAGGAGGGACAGGGCCTTGAGCAACTCTGTCTAGTGAGACATGTCCGTGCCCATGACAGGGGGGTTGGAACTAGATTATTTTAAGGTCTTTACTAACCTGAATGATTCTATGATTCTATATGTAGAAGAAAGTGATAAAGTGAGTACTGAGCAATGAGAAGAAGTAAAGAATAAACCAGCATCCACCAGAAAGACACAGCTTTTAAGACAGAGAAGAATCATGTTCGCTTACTGCAAAGCAAGACCCTGGTGGCTTCATCAGAGATTTGAGTGGTCACCTATTCTTCCACACTTGTGCAGCTTGTCCTTCCCCACCTCCCTCAGTACTATTTTAATTTATGGTGTCTTCCATAATTTCAAGCTATGTTTCTGAGAATCTGATGATAGATTTTTTTCCACCTTTATTTCTTCCATTCTCCTGACTATGCTCCTTTTAACCACTGGGCCTCCAGGACTTTTTTCCTCCTTTTCACCTTATCTGCTGCTTTAGATTACATTGCAGACTGTGTCTCCCTCATTCCACTGCAGGGTAGGAACTCCCAGCAGTTAGACTGCAGCTGCCTTGCCAAGCTGTGCTCCAGCAGTACCAAAGGGCACAGTAATCAAAGTACTGATAGCTCTACATACAGATATTCTCACCATTCACTCCTACCTGTGGAGCTAAACCTATTGTATGAATAAATGGAAATTTTCCTGGCACAAGGGTCTCGAGCTCCAATTGCAGAATATGGTAGCTTCTGAATGAAGCTCTTTACTACTGTCAGTCTGCATGAATAAACTAATCAACTGACCATGTCTTAATGATGCTACAGCAAGAAAAAATAAATTAATCCTGCTTGAAATTCATTAGATAAAAATGGAAACCTGGAACCACACATTTATATCAAGAAGATTTTTTAAATATGTGCTATTCTATTCCATATTTTGTAGTTATTGAACTAATGGATGAATGCACCCCTGTTGATTAATTACAACAAATCACAATCCATTTGTCCTGCAAGCAGATTTACTTCTAACATACAATTGGAAAAGCTGTCCATATCACATACCAGTATTTAAACTATCAATATAAGAACTTTACTGTATTTTGCTGTAGATTGTACCTGGAAAGAATGGCTGTAAATGTCATTGGAAAGGACTGATTGGAAGGAGGACTGTAATGAAATTACACCCTTTTCTTTTTTTAATTGTAGGTAACACTCCTGGAGATAGAGGAAACTGAGCAAACTTTGAAGTCCATACCTAGTAGTAAATAATCAAGCCAAATTAAAATAGGACTTTCAAAAACAAATTTGTATTCATTTTGATTGAAATCATCACTGCCGTAATGATATTTATTTGAATAAATGAAGGACTTAGGAATCAATTCATACAGAATTCTGTGCCTCAATTGGACATTGAGAGGGGCTCTATGCTACATTAAAGCTTTTTATTTTATTGTGTTTTCTTTTTTTTTTTTTTTTTTAAAGCCCTAAAACAAAAGTAGATCAGTGGAATGGGATGAGTATGCTGCAGGTGATTTATACTACATAAAGCTGTACAATATTTGTGTGCCCACTATTTGCTTATTCTATGTAATGAAAACCTACTACAGTCTCAGATTGTTAAAAGTAGGAATAAGCTTCAGATTAATGCGAACAGTACATTGCCATACAAATTATTCACTGTGTGTTTCTTGTAAAGCTTTCCAATAGGGATTTAAAGAAACATGCAGGGTCCTGTCAACACTGAGTGTTAACCATGATTCAAGAACTCAGTCTTACATTAGTTAAAAAAAAAAACAAACCTAGATTGCTAGGTACAGAAGACACTGACAGCTATGAAAGTCAAGCCTGTGATCTTGGTTAGTTGCATGATACCAAAGTTAGAGGTATTTCTATTGACTCTCTAGAGGATTAAGCATGTTCTTCCAAAGGTTTGCTTAAGATATAATTATTAGGATACTTCTGATTTTTTTAAAGGGTAGGAAATCAAATATGGATTTAAAGAAATCCATATTCATTCAGATGCCAATCAGTTAACTTCTGTCATCATAAAGCTGCATGCCAGATTTAAAATTATTCTCCAGGGAACTCCTTTTAAGTTAAATTCCATAGTCTCATATATATGTTTTATGACAGTTTCATATAGGCCCAGTCACTTCATCTTTACAAAAAAATGAATACAATCTCTGCTTCATGCATGCTTTTTACTGTTTATTTTTTATTTTAAAGTCAGATTGAATGTAATATATTAAAAACACTTTAATCATTTAGCTATAATAATTCTTTCAATAGAATTTTTCCTCTCTTTTTAATAGGACTTTCTGAACAGAGTTCTTTTGATCTCCTTGACTGCTTTCTATATTGTAAGTCTAATCCTATATTTAAACATTTTTCTACATTTCATCAAACACTCTGATTTAAATTTCCCTTAATCTAGCTAGTCATATTAATCTACTCCTTCACATTGTAGAGCATGTCATTTCCTTTTAAAAAATAAATAAAAATAAAAATGGTTAATGAAAACGACTGCTACAACATATTTGAAAATACTCCACAATTTAGCATCACAAAAAGTGAACATTTAAGGATTCTGCTTCTAAATGCCACACTAATTAAAGGAACGTTCCTTTTAAATGTGCTTTTTTCACATGCATAAGAGGCCTTATTCAAATGAAGGGGAAGACCTTTCACATACATGAGGCTATAATAGAGAGCTTAGCATAACTTCTACCTGATTTTCAATGCAAATGGCAGAGGAGAAGTTAGTGTGTTGATGCAGATTATGGTTTATCCTTCTCACACACCACAGAATTCTTCACGCTCTGGAAATATTTTGCTTATCAGTGGGAAGCAATGATCAACACCTCGCACCCCCAATCCCAGGGAGAATCAGAAAGTGAGATCATCAATATTCTGATATAGTCAGATTCTCACGGTTCCAGACTATTAATTTGCTTCTAAACTGAAGGTTTACTGTACAATGTGCAATATAAACATTTTACTGCTGGGTATCAAATATCAAATAGAGTGATTAAAAGACAATTTAACAATGTTGTGCTTGTGAAAGGCATCAGACAATTGGTATTTGAATGTATTACATGCAGGGACACTGTTCCTTTTACTCTTCATTGAAAAAATTTACTACTTTAATTTTCATTTGTGCAAAAAAGCACAATGTAGGAAGAGATTTCTATGCCTGATATGGCAAATATTCTGAAATTGGATTTAGCAAGTGCATATACTGTTCACAATTCTTTAGTCAGCTTCTGTATTTGGTTTCTACAAAAGCTTGAAGTCACTGCTTATGTCACATATGGGTTCTCCTTTCTCTGGAAACAGGCACCATTTACAACATGATAGAGTGAAGAGGTGAGATGAAAACACACCAAGCATCACAGGCCAGAACTGAATTAACTGGTGCTAACATTAATTTGGACTACCATCTCTGACAGCTCAGGAGCAGTGGTATGGTTGAAGAGGAGAAGTATATGCTTGGTGTGTAGCTTTCACAAAGTTTTCTTACCATCTTGCTGGACTTTAATAGTTCCAATGTGTCTTCAAAAGAAGGGAATAAGAAAAAAAAAAGAAGATGAAAACATAGAACCAAAAAAAAGCCTCTCTTTTTACTATTCAGGGCAAAAAAAAATGCCCCTTTCTGTGATGTCAATCTTCTGTAGAAAAAAGTGAGATATGAGGTAGAATTTTGCTTAGAACACCAGAGTTTGAGGATATTTATCAAAATGTGGAATTTGAAATTAATCAAAACAAAGCTCTATGTGCCTTGTTTGAAAAGCAGATAATTTGCTTAGTCAGTAATTTAAATGAGGAAAATAGTTTTTAGTCAATAATTTTGAAGTTTTCTATATTTCTAATATTGCAGAGGTTAGCTTAGAAGGAATCCAGAACAGCTCAGAGTTCTGATTTGCTATATTTTATAAAGGTTATGGGGACAGGGTTTTGTTTAACAGAGGCAAAAAGAAGTCAATTAATATTTACTTTTCATAGGTGCATCAAACGTGTTCTAGAGTATCATGAAATAGTGCCCAGGAAAATAATGACCAGGGATATTGACTTTTCCCCTGCATCTGCCTGAACATAAATAATGCTGTGGCAGTTTCTTTCAAATAGAGATCTAACTGCTATGCTTTAAGACTGGATGTGCTTCCCATGTGATGCCGAATTATGCAGTAGTATCTTTTGGAAGCTGGAGGTGGCTTCAGTTCACAGCAATCTCTTTCATGAGAAATTTGTTTTACTGAAATTACATCGTCTCATCCCTGAAGTGCCTGAATGCCCCTGGATTTGCAGACACCATCAAAACATTGGTTGCTTTTGTCTTCTCAAAAAAAAAAAAAAAAAAAAAAAAAAAAAAAAAAAAAAAAAGTGGGATTTTCAAACTCACTTGCGCTAGTTAATCTGTGCTGCTTCTGAAGCAGCTGTCTCTGAGAGGAAAATTAGGCCAGTGATGATGAGCACTTCTTAAAATCCTCCTCTACATAACTAGGGATGCTGCAAGGTGTTTGTAGTATATATTTATATAAGGTTTCAGAAACAGAACAGAGTTCCTAAGCTTCTCCTAAACAAAGTAAAGATTAAAATTTGCCACACAGATGAAGAATGCGCTTTTTGTGAGAAATGCCTTGTTTACACAAGTTACATATAAAGTGTTCAGCAGTCTTTTAAGATGTTTCTTTTTTTTTTCACTGCCATCTTTTCAATGTAAAAACGCTTCTAAAGTAGAACATCCATCTTTTATTTTAGATTATATAAACTATAAGGTTAATGTAGCTTCATAAATTTTCTACTGTCTAGGTGAGATCAGGATAGGATGAAAATAAACTAACTGAAAACAGTCCTGAGAATAATTTTTGTTTGATTTAAATATGCACAGAAACAGATCTGTATAGCAAAGAAGCAATCTCTGGACCAGCTAATTGGATTAGATTTTTTCTTAAAATGGCACTATGTATATTAAAACTGACAAAGGCTCTTAAAAATTGTTATTTATGCGCTTCCATAAATCCTTAGAAATGCAACACAAAATACTGATGTTACTTCAAGTAGTAGGGAAACATAGCTAAGATCAAAGCCTCAGCAGATTTCTCCCAAGAGAAGGAAAAGCAGAACATGCCCTTTTAATTTTGCAACTTTCTTTATATACAGGCAAATTTCTTTATCTATATTGGACTTGTCAAGTGCTTTATGTATGACCAAGCAAGCACTTAAAATAACTGCTAAAATTTTTCTATCTTAAATCATTAGGTGAAGGTGCAAAAAGTCTTCAAAATGTACCATTTCTGAAAGTTGCCTAGGAGGATTTTCTGTGAGCATTGAAATTGTTGCACAAACCCAAGACTTAAATGATCATCCTCATTCCTTGCCTTTCTTGCAAATGTCATCAATTATTTTCAGGAAACTTGCACTCTTCAACTGTTGTCATGGCACACGAGTTATAAAAGAAAGTATTTTCTAGAATTCTCTTTCAAAACATAAGAAAATACAGCATACAAAAAATGCATATATATGAGCGTGTATTAAAACAGGAAATTCAGTATTTCCTTAGTTTTTACACGCCAAAATGAATGATTAGAGTTCTAAACAAGCAGGGCAATATAACATAAAAGACCTGAGGTTTTATAAAGGGTTCTCTGAGATAAGAATCTAAAATTCAGAGTACATTGCCTAAGGCTCCCACTCAGTGAATGAAGTTAGATACCCAAGAAAAACGATCCTTAAAACCCAGCCAAGATCAACAGTTTACACAGTTGTCACTCTTAACTCTTATGATTTTACAGAGTCTGAGCATGAGGTTTGGGGTTGCAAGATTCTGTCTTTATGTATGACCAGAGGCCTCAGTCCTGCCCTCAGGTCATATACACCATGACCATCTATTAAATTATGTGAGGATAGCCCTAAGCAGAGGTCTGCAAAGCCATTTTTATAGACAAACTGCTAGAGTTCCTATGACATCACCATGCATTCACAAGCATTCCAGGAAAATTTTTTTGAGCAAGGTAAGATTTAGAATACAACAGCTCTTCTTTAATGTTATTTCATTGCTCGCTTTCCACTTCCCTGAGAAGTGGGCTGTGAAATGTTTCTATGCTTTATACATGCAGTATTATTCCATAAGTCTCAAGCACTGTACCTTACTTAAATTAAAAATGCTGTATCTCAGAGAGGTACAGTTACAACACAGCTATAGGACAGTATAACCTATTCACTGACTGTGGGATTTTCTGTTCTTCAGGAATTTCCTGAAATTCACATACGGTTCTTAGTGCAACATTTTACATTTGGATTTTCAATTTAGCTGAAGGATGTATAAATACTTGTGTAGTCCCAAAATTCCCAATTGACCACAGAGAAAAAAAAGCCCAGGAGTATCAATTGTCCTTGTCAACTGTAATTTACACTTGCTTAACTACCTGGCAGATCTTCTCTTTCCAGATTCTGTCATAGGAACAACAAATGCAGTAAGCTAAAAAATTTGTCTTAATAATACTATGCTTCTGTAGTGTTTTTCTGATGGAATGCCAAAACAATTTAAATATTACACAGAAGAATCTGTTTGAATACCGTTTGTACAGTCCCTCACAGTCAAAGCCAAGAAAAGAAAAAAAAATTAAAAAGAACAGTTAGATTGAGCTCTGAATATCTGAAATAACTTTGTAATTGCCATTTTTTTTAGTGTCCTATAATCCTCTTGTATGTTATTCTACAATAATTTGCTAATGCTTGTCCTTAGCTCTATTTGCAAGCCATTCAGGGTATAAGAGCAGGGATATTGGTCTTTACTTGCCTAGCACAAAGGGAACATACATTTTATGTTGCTCATGCTACAAGCATATAAAGATCAAGGTTAACTAATAAACCAGTTTAGCATGCAGTTTGACAAACTATCGTCTCTAGAAGCAGGATGTGCTTTTCTACCACTCCAGCTGACATGGCTTCAGTACTGTTTTACAAAGAAGAGGTGTCTTTAAGTATCCTTAATTTCTCTTGAAATTTCCTTGCCCATGTCCTGATCAGACTTGTTCTGGCCAAGTCTGTGAGAAGTAAAGGAACTTTAACCACAGAGGATGTACGTGGGAGCAGATTTATATAATGACTCCTGGAGATTTATTACTAACAAGTCAGATACAGCAGCCAGACTTGGCCATGGAATTTAACTTGAGTTGCTAACACGTGATATGGAGTGTCAGCTTTCAACCCCAAAATATTGTGTCCTTAGCCCTTATGGCAGGGTCTAGAAGACCAACTGCAAATCTGTGGTATTTTCCATTATGCTGACAGCAATCACCCAGTATTCTTTTCTGTCTTCCTGCTTCTCAGACATCTCTGCCTGTTGCTGCTTCCAATACCTTTTTTACCACAAGGGGGAGTGAAATTATACTACATAGCTGGTATTTCCAGCCCTGCTGGTCCAAGAGTAGGACAATGGTATTGAAAGGATGTTGACAGATGACTATGGAAGTGGTTGAGATAAATAGTATATGAGAAGAAGATTGGTAAGGAAAAAAAAAAAAAAAAAAGAAAAAAGAAATTGAAAAATAGTGTGCGAAGAGGAGGGTAGAGACAAGTTCTGTGGTGGTTCTCTTTAGGACTATTTTAGGTCCTAACACCTTTCCACAGTCTGAGATGTTAGAGATCCAAAAGAATATTTTTCAAATAATATCTATGGAAATAATCAAATATTTTGCACAAGGCACATATATTCAGGTCCAAGTCATCACTCTGTACCTACTTAAAATGAGAATAAGAAATAGAGTTGTAAGCTGTTTCAACAATAAATTAACATTGTCATGGCATTTAGGCATACTTACCACAAGGTACATAACATGCTGAACATCAAAATGATGATCATGAAGATCACGATGTTTGCATGTTATGAAGTTTTAGATCTACACATGCAGCAAAGCAACTCTGTATTAAAAGATATAGAAAGACTACCTTTTCCCACTCTTACACATCTCAATCTTAATTAATTATTGCAGCTGCAATGCTTGGCACAAATACATACTCGTAGCCTGTTGAAGTCAGTAAAACTCTGCAAGGCCAAAGAATAACTCACAACAAATCTTTTTCCAAGTCTGGGGCCTGAAATTGTTTTGAAGCATAGCAGCTGTGTGAACATTATAATTAGAACATGTTCTCATTCTGCGGTCAAATTCAAACAAATATATATCCGCATCTTGACTGGGCCTGTTCCTACAAATGAATATGCCAACTTCAAATCATTTGTCAACTAAGCTATACATACACTAGCAACTTAGTAGCTTACTTTAGACATCTAACTAAGGTTACAATTCAGGTTCCTGAAATTCGGAGATGTGAATGACCTACAGTCAATGGAGAAAAGCAAGTGCCTTCTAGGGCTGATTCATGGAGTTTCTTAAATGCAATGGTATGCCAAAATAGGT
Source organism: Forpus xanthops (assembly GCA_032466535.1). Taxonomy (NCBI): domain Eukaryota; kingdom Metazoa; phylum Chordata; class Aves; order Psittaciformes; family Psittacidae; genus Forpus; species Forpus xanthops. Next base: position 892 of record JASSUY010009104.1, on the reverse strand, counting down.
CTGATTTGATACACTCTTTTCAAGGCCCATTTAACTTCAAGCAAGACGCAGACTTGGTAAAACTGGGTTTAGAAGGGTAGCAGGGAAGGATGACCTCTGAGAAAATTGATGGTGAAGATTTAAAATAAAGCTACTTACTTGGAAAAAAACAGAAAAGTTTTAATTAAAAAAAAATAGCCACATAGACTAAAATAAAACAAATTATCAGGATCCTTCTGTAATAGCTTTCTGTAGTTTTCCCCTTAAAATATTAAAACTTAAAGGTAAATCATTTAAGTTTATGAGTTTGTTTTTAATGTCTTCTGAAAAAAAAATTTACACACAAGACTTTTTCAGTTATCAGAAGGGACAATGGAGAATAGAGAATCCTGAATGACAGTAACAGAAATAAAGAAAAGAATGAGGTAAATCTAATTTTCAAACAAATGTAAAGGATGCTGGATGGAGTTGGAAAAAAAGTGGGATTTAACTGTGTATTGTATGGAAAAGGAGGCTTTGTTGCTGAACAATACTGACAATGCATATGTACATCCATATTTGAAACATGAACTTTCAGATTTTAGGTCAGGGTTTGCCATGACCATGAAGCAGTAAGAGACTGATGAGAAATCAGAAGAGTACTCAATGTCCTGAGGTGAATGGAGATTGTGAAGCTTGCAGATCCCAGCTGTTAGTTATTCCTCTGCTAGAGGGCAGGGCTTCAGTTCTCGTCCTCACTTGCCTAACACAGTGCATTTCCCCAGAGGCCCACAAGACTGTAAGAATCTCCTATCTGTTCTACTGCATCTTTCTGGGAACAGAAAGACATGGTTATTCACATGACATCCTTGTCTCTAAGTTGGAGAGACATCAATTTGATAGGTGGACCACACGGTGGATAAAGAACTGGCTG